>JARQOD010000401.1:0-157427 GCA_033576555.1 Oophaga sylvatica | reverse complement strand
TGGGTCGAAAATCATTGACTCACGTCTCAGTCGCCGATCCCTTCAGTATTTGGTTCATTGGAGGGGGTATGGTCCTGAGGAGAGGACGTGGGTCCCTGCGTCTGATGTTAACGCAGATCGATTGGTTCGGACCTTTCACACAACTCACCCGGGCAGACCTGGCCCTGAGGGTCCGGAGTCCCCTCATAGAGGGGGGGGTACTGTCATGGGTGTATCGCCACGAGGATCGTCGCGATTACACACTCTGACTTCTCACAGCTGAGTTGCTGTTTCTTTGTGTTTGGTAATGAGGGAGTTAATTTTACCTAGCTCTTTGCTAAGACTAGGTCCAGCCTCGCCCGGCTGCTTTTGATTATGATCTAATTAGATTCCTTCATATACCTGCCAGTCTGCTTGTTAGATGCCGGTGAAAGCATTCATGTAGTCTAGCAGACTGGATCGGTTCTGAGAATATTTAAGCTAAGAGCTCCTTAGTTGTTTTTACTCTTACAGCTTATAGTTTATCTCTGAGACCTTAGGTGTTCCTACTGTGTGTGAGTGTTGTATGTAAGACTTTATTTACTTTATTTCTTGTCTTTTTTGTATGTCTTTCTGTTCATTAACCGTTACCTGTTCATTCCCTTTGGTGGTAATCAGGGTCCTTCTTAGGACTAGATTACAGTTGGCAGGGATTGATAGGAGACAGGGTTTACGCTGGTGGCCTGGACCTCTGTACCTTTAACAGTACCTCCAGGTAGAGGGATTAGTTAGGACCCCAGTTTAGGGTCAGCATAGACCCCGGTCACCCTCTAGCCGGAGACAGCGTATAACGGATTCCGTATTGACCCACTGGACTTTCTGTCAGGTAATTCTATGTTATCATATATCTATGCGCATGTTATATAGGATGTTGCCCTTTTGATATAGATTACTGTCATCACATATATATATATCTGCTATACAGCGTGACAGTTATGGATCTTAAATGTCCCTGGAAGAAGCAAACGAAAAGAAACAGGATTAATAATCTCCATGATCTTATAAGGTCCAATGAACCTAGGCTTAAATTTAGGAGATGCTACTCTCATAGGAATATTCTTTGAGGACAACCAGACCAAGTCCCCCACTTCAAACCGAGGACCATCAGTCCTATGCCGGTTAGCAAACCGCTGGGCCTTCTCCTGAGAGAGGGACAACCTTTCCACTACCTGGTCCCAAATATGTTGCATACGCTCCACAACAGAGTCAACACCTGGACAGACAGAACCCTCCGTCTGTCCTGAAGAAAATCGAGGGTGAAACCCAGAATTACAGAAAAACGGAGACATCAAAGTGGCAGAGCTAGCCCTATTATTAAGGGCAAACTCAGCCAAAGGCAAAAAAGAGACCCAGTCATCCTGATCAGCAGACACAAAGCATCTTAGATAAGTCTCCAATGTCTGGTTTGTTCTCTCAGTTTGACCATTGGTCTGAGGATGAAATGCCGAGGAGAAAGACAATTGAACACCCAGTTTAGAACAAAAAGTCCTCCAAAATCTGGAAACAAACTGGACTCCTCTGTCAGACACAATGTTCTCAGGAATGCCGTGTAACCGAACCACGTGCTGAAGGAACAACGGCACCAATTCAGAGGAGGAAGGCAACTTAGGTAATGGCACAAGATGTATCATTTTGGAAAACCTATCACAAATTACCCAGATGGTGGTCATTCTCTGAGAAACAGGAAGATCGGAAATGAAATCCATAGAGATATGGGTCCATGGTCTCTTGGGCACAGGCAATGGCATCAACAAACCACTAGAGCGAGAGCAAGGCTTGGAGCGAGAGCAAGTCCCGCAGGACTGCACAAATTCCCTGACATCACGAGACAAGGTAGGCCACCAAAAGGACCGACTAACCAAGTCTCTGGTACCAAAAATTCCGGGATGCCCAGCCAATGCGGAACAATGAATCTCAGACATCACACTCTTTTTCCATTGGTCCGGGACAAACAATTTTCCAACAGGGCAGTGCTCGGGCCTATCCTCCTGACACCCCTCCAGAGCAAGTCTCAAATTGGGCGAGATGGCGGAAAGAACTACACCCTCTTTCAAAATAACAGAAGGATCAGATAACTCAGGAGAGTCCGCAAGGAAACTCCTCGAGAGGGCATCCGCCTTAACATTCTTAGTGCCAGGAAGAAAGGAAACCACAAAATTAAAACGTGTGAAAAACAAGGCCCACCTGGCCTGTCTAGGATTGAGTCGCTTGGCAGATTCCAGATAGACCAGATTCTTATGGTCCGTAAGGACCACCACCTGATGTTTGGCTCCCTCCAGCCAATGTCTCCACTCTTCAAAAGCCCACTTCATGGCCAACAACTCCCGATTACCCACGTCATAATTACGTTCAGTAGGAGAAAATTTTCGAGAGAAAAAGGCACAAGGGTTACTTTTAGAGGTCTCTGGATCTTTTTGGGACAAAACGGCACCTGCCCCAATTTCAGAGGCATCAACCTCCACCTGAAATGGCAGAGAAACATCAGGCTGCCGTAGAACAGGAGCAGAAGTGAATCTCTGCTTAAGTTCCTGAAATGCAGAGACTGCCTCAGGAGGCCAATTCACCACATCAGAACCCTTTCTGGTCAAATCAGTTAATGGTTTAACAATAACCGAGAAATTACCAATAAATTTACGATAAAAATTGGCAAAACCCAAAAATCTCTGAAGAGCCTTTAATGAAGTAGGTTGGACCCAATCACAGATGGCCTGAACCTTGACCGGGTCCATTTCAATAACAGATGGGGACAAAATGAATCCCAGAAATGAGATCCTCTGTACGCCAAAAAGACACTTTGATCCCTTCACATACAGAGCATTCTCTCTCAAAATCTGGAATACAGTTCGAACATGTTTCACATGAGAGTCCCAGTCATTAGAAAAAATCAAGATATCATCCAAATAAACAATCAGAAATTTATCCACAAAATCCCTGAAAATGTCATTCATGAAGGACTGGAAGACGGAAGGAGCATTAGTGAGACCAAAGGGCATCACTAGGTACTCAAAATGCCCTTCAGGGGTATTGAATGCCGTCTTCCATTCATCCCCGTGCTTAATGCGAATAAGGTTATACGCCCCCCTGAGGTCAAGCTTGGTAAACCAAGTAGCGTTTTTCACCCTGGAAAACAGGTCAGAAATCAAGGGTAACGGGTATTGATATTTCACAGTAATATTGTTCAAGAGACGATAATCAATACACGGCCTTAATGAACCATCTTTTTTGGCCACAAAGAAAAAACCGGCACCTAAGGGTGAAGAGGATGGTCTGATATGACCCTTCTCCAATGATTCCTTGATATAAGACCGCATAGCGTCATGTTCAGGTACAGACAAGTTAAAAAGGCGACCTTTAGGGAATTTACTACCCGGCACTAATTCAATAGCGCAGTCATAGCTCCTATGGGGAGGCAAGGATGCAGATTTACTTTCGCTAAACACATCAGAAAAATCAAACAAAAAGTCAGGAACATCCTGAGCCTGGGGGGAGGCAGAAAAAACAGGAGTGTTGGTATTAACACATTGGCAGCCCCAACTGGTTACAGACACAGATTTCCAATCCAAAACAGGATTATGAGACTGTAACCAAGGGAAACCCAGCACGATAATGTCATGCAGATTATATAGAACCAAAAATTTGCAGCACTCCTGGTGATCAGGTTCAACCCTCATTATCACCTAAGTAGAAAACTGGGGTTTATTCTCAGCCAAAGGGGTAGAATCGATCCCCAGTAGGGGAATAGACTTCTGTAGGGGTATCAAGGGAAACCCACAACGTTTAGCAAAATCATAATCCATCAGGTTAATAGCTGCTCCAGAATCAACGAAAGCCTGAGCAGAAAATGAGGACAGAGAGCATATCAGAGTGACAGTTAATAAAAACTTAGTCTGAACACTACCCAAGACAACTGAGCGTGCAAAACGTCTTCCCCGCTTAGGGCAGACTGAAATAGCATGAGAGGCATCACCACAGTAGAAACATAACCCATTGCGCTTTCGAAACTCATGACGCTGTGCCCCAGACACCACTCTATCACACTGCATGGGTTCAGAAGCTGGTTCACAAGGCAACACCATTCCACGCATACTTCTCCGCTCACGCAAACGTCTGTCAATTTGAATCGCTAATGACATAGAATCATTGAGACCAGAGGGGACAGGGAATCCCACCATAACATCCTTTACATTATCTGACAGACCCTTCCGGAAAAGGGCCGCCAAAGCGTCGTCATTCCATTTGGTCAGGACTGCCCACCTACGGAATCTCTGACAGTATAACTCAGCGTCATCAAGCCCCTGATTTAATGCCAACAAGGTTTTTTCAGCTTGATCAGTGACATTAGGCTCATCGTACAATAACCCCAAAGCCTGAAAAAACGCATCAACATCACTCAAAACAAGATCCCCAGGTATCAGGGAAAAAGCCCAATCCTGAGGATCGCCGCGCAGGAGAGAGATGATAATTTGAACCTGCTGCGCTGCGTTTCCTGAGGACTTAGATTTTAAGGCAAAAAACAATTTACAATTATTTTTGAAATTCTGAAACTTAGCTCGATCCCCCAAAAACAAATCTGGCATGGGAATCCTAGGTTCCACAACAGGCAACCTAGCAAGATATGCAGCAATACTCTGAACCTCAGTGGCAAGCTGATCCACACGGCCAGACAACCGTGCAAACTCCATTGGGAGAAAAGATCCTCCCCAGCACCCAGAGATACAGAGGGAAAAAAAAAAAAAATGCAACAAACAGAAAAATATCTCTGACAACTCTGACAACCTTTTTTCTTTCACAATATTTTTCCCTTCTGTGAGTACCATACAATTTTCAATTTTTTAGGCCGGTGATACTGTTATGTTTCGGTAGCTGAGGAGAGCAGGCAAAAAGGAAATACACCAGAGCAGTTGGAATCTATGGGATTGCAGTACCCTGACTAACCACCACAACTAGAGGCAGCCGTGGAGCGTTCCTACGTTGGTCCTAGACGCCTCGTCACAGCCTGAGAAACTAACTACACCTAAAGACAGAAACAGGAAAGCTATCTGCCCCGGAGCAGAACCCCAAAGATAATAGAAAGCCCCCAAACATGTAATGGCGGTTAGACAAGAGGAAATACTGACACAGAAAGAAAATAGTATGAGCAAACGCTGGGGCCCAAACTATCTAAATAGAAAAGGATAGGAAGGGTACTTACTGCAATCCCAGAAAACCCTGAAAAGCACCAACTCTACTAATTTCAAAATCACCTGAGATCACACGACCTCTTCCATCTAAATTAGTTCTCTGGTGTAACAAAATGAAAACAGCAGCCACTGAAAAAACTGGAAAAAGCAAAAGAACAAAACTCAGTGGCTGAACTAAACTGAGAGGGCAGAAGCCCCCGGAGGGGACCCTGAAGGCCCCCAAAGAAGTGCAGTACAAAATGCAAAAATATAGCACAAACACAAAAGAAGCAAAAGTCTTATCTGTAAGCAGGAGATGCAGACACGACACAGCAGGCTACAAGGGAAACTGGAATGAAGGATTCAGACCAGAACAATTGATCACCGGCAACCCTGATGGGAAAATTACTCCCTTATATAAGACCAGTCAGTAACACCTGATTCCCAGTCCTCACAATCTTCACTAGCACCGCTTGTAACCACCAGAGGGAGCCTCTGCTCAGAACTCATCTCAAACCCATTCACAACAAGGACCCACAAAAATCCCTCCCATCTTACCCCCCACCCTCACCCAACAAAGAAAAACTCTCTTCTCTCTCGATGCATTTGGTCTCTCACAGCCAGAGTTCTCTAGTTATATCCTCCCCAACGCTCTCATCCATGTTAATCTAGAAGGAGCCAACCCGGGTGTGTCCAACCAAGGTGCCCATATATCCTCCCATTTCTTAATTGTTCTTCTCTTTTGATACACATATTTCTCCATATCTATGTTATTATTAACCGCATCAGTAACTTCCGTGATTGTGAGTACAGAAGATCCCTTCCAGTGAGCCGCCACTCTCTTACGAGCTTGATATAATATTCGTGAGACTGCCAGCTGGTGTCCCTCCGAGAGCGGCAAATTCTCCACTCAACCCAGGAGATCCATTTTGGGGTCTAGTACCATTTGACATTGATAGACAGTATTAAGTAAATCAGTCACATCTCCCCAAAACCTACGTAGCCGGGGACAGTTCCAGGTCATGTGTATCAGATCCGCATTGGGCATTTCACACTTCCAACAATCAGCCTCTCTAGCATATCCCGTACAGGAGTTCGATAAACTCGATGAAGCAAAAAAAGATGTGACACTCTCTGCGCCTCGCTAACCGAGATTTTTGTGACTTCTTACAATGTATCTTCCCATTCATCATCTGTTAAATCACCTAAATCAACTTGCCACTTATTCTTCAATGCCTCCAAGCTTGCCACGTTCTTTTCCAACATTGTTGCATATATCATGGATATAATACCTCTTGATCCTCCTCCCCCCACTACTCTATCCAACAGCGGCGTTTTGGCTGGGTTACCTAGTGGAGTGAGTTGCTGTTGTGTTTCACAAGCATGTCTCAGCTGGAGATATTGAAAAAATCTTGCATTGGGAATGGAAAACGTCTGTTTAAGATCCTCAAAAGATCGAAACTCACCTTCTGAATAAAGCTGTGATATTAGTTTAATCCCTCTCCTCTCCCATAGCTCAAAACCCTCCAATTTATTTAGCTCTGTACATGTCAAGTTTCTCCAAGTCAGGGAATGCCCTGTGACTCCCTGTATACCCAATATTTCTTTGGCCGTGTTCCATACCTTGTCTATGCACTTCATTGTCGGACTATTGATAGCTCGACCCTGACGGAACCGCCCCGAGTCTAGCGCCTGCACCAGTAAGTCCTTTCCCACTACACATGTAAGCATACATCCCGAGGAACTTCACATAAAAGAATCCTCCTCCCCCCATCCTCTAAAATGCTGCAACTGCGCTGCAAGATAATACAGAAACGGGTCAGGAACCGCTAAGCCCCCCAGTTCTTTAGATCTACGCAAAACCGCTAACCGAATTCTAGTAACACTCCTGTTCCAGATAAGCTCTCTAAATATTCTATTTATCTGATAAAAGACTCGACCAGGAATCTAAATGGGCGCACTGTGGAGGACATACAAAGCTTGTGGCATGAGAACCATTTTAACTAGGTTTGCCCTTCCCACCATACTCGGTGGTAGCCTGCACCAGTCCTTTACTTTTTGCTGAAATTTAGCAAGTAGCGGGGTAATGTTTAAACGCTCAAAATCTTGTATATTATGCCCAATATGGATTCCCAAGTATTTAAACTCTTTGACTACATTTAAGCGTCCGGCCGATCCCGGGGAGTTCTCCCACCGGCATAATTGAAGATTTCTCCCAGTTAATACGTAGACCAGAGATCGCTGCGAAGGATCCAAAGACTTCCATTGCCACCCTCAAAGAGGACAGCCAATCTCCCAAAAACAAAAGCTATTTTTTCTTGCAAAGACTCATATTCAAACCCTTTAATTTCAGGTGTCGCCCGAATTACTACTGCCAATTGCCAGAGCAAACAGTAGGGGAGACAAGGGCACCCTGTCTGGTACCTCTGTGTAAGTTAATTGTATTTGAAATCTCCCCATTTACTCTAATTTTGGCCTCTGGATTCGAATACAGCAGCTGTATCCAGGCAATAAAATTTTTCCGGAAACCCATCTTGGCTAATATAGCCCACAGGTATGGCCATTCGATGCTGTCAAATGCTTTGGCAGCATCCAAAGATGCAACTGCTCTAGGTTCCTTTTCATTTGATGGCATCTGTAGATTTAAATACAACCGACGGATATTAATTGCAGTCGATTTCTCCGGCATAAAACCAGTTTGATCTGGATGAATAATACTAGATATTACTCTAGACAGCCGCATTACCAGAATTTTTGCCAAAATCTTGACATCAACATTTAAAAGGGAGATAGGTCGGTATGACTCTGGAAGACAAGGATCCTTATCAGCCTTGGGGATCACCACTATGATTGCTTCATTCAAGGATCGGGCAAGTGCCCATCTTCCTTAGCCGCTTCAAACACCTTCAGCAGCTGTGGAACTATTATATTTGAGTACTGTTTATATACCTCCACAGGCAGCCCATCAGACCCTGGTGTCTTATTCCCTGCCATAGAATCTAGAGCCTCCTCTAATTCCTCCAGACTAATTGGTGCCTCCAGCCCAACAGCTTCCGATTCCGGCAGAGTAGGCAGACTAGTAGTCCCCAAAAAGCTACTGAGCAACTCATCAGAGAACCCCCCTTGCGAATTATATAATGTCTCAAAAAACTCACTAAAAGTTGCTAGAATTGCCCCAGAAGATCTTTCTAGCTCCCCGTTTTTATTTTTTATCTCCGCCACCATTGCAGGGCCAGATTGAGTCTTGATCAGGGTAGCTAGCAGATGTCCAGTTCCCTCTCCCCCGAAATAAACCTGTTGCCAAAAATATTGTTTATCTGCAGCTTTTGAAAGCTTATGTTGGGCTGATCTTTTTTTCCGTGTCCTTTAATACGTTAAAATGTGTATCAGACAGAGTTTTCAAGTATGTAGTTCTGCAGAGATAACTTCCTTCTTTAGGAGTTCACCATATTCTCTAGCCTTAGTTTTAACTCTATTGACTTCCGAGATCAACAATCCTCTCAGGTAGGCTTTAGACGCATCCCATATTATTTCCCTGGGGGCTGTATCCTCATTAATAACAAAAAATTCTTTAAGCAAGTCAGGAATCCTAGCATCTGCCTGAATAATAGGTATCCAGAATGCGTTAAACGACCATAGTGCCCGTTCCCCCTCTCCCGCCATTTTCCCAGTTGAATGTCACCATAACAGGGGAGTGATCCGACAAGGCTCTAGGTTGATACTCTACTCCTCTGGACAGTCGAACTGCCTGTGAGTTACCCAGTATCATATCAATTCTGGACAGCGAGCCATGAGAGAGGGACATGCATGAGTACAATCTTGTTCGTGGATTATCTCGTCGCCATAAATCCACCAGTTCCACCTCATCCAACAATCTCCCAAAGGGTGTCTGATCTCTTAATGATCCCCCTGACCCCTGCGATCTAACTAATGTTTTATCCAGAACATTGTTAAAATCACCCAGTATTATCGTCGGGACTCCCGGATGTCTCTCCACAAACCGAAGACTCTCCTTCAACACTGTTCCAGAGTACGGAGGAGGGACATAAAGAGCTACAATCAAACATTCAATTTCATTCAATCTGCCCCTCAAACATACAAACCGACCATCCACGTCTATTTTGGAATCAGATTCACAGAACGTAGTATTTTTTCTAAACAACACACTCACTCCCCTAGAATAAGTGGAAAAGGTGATATGAAAACACTTCCCAACCCATCGAGGACGCATAGATTGAAGTCTATCCTTTGTCATATGTGTTTCCTGCAAACATATCACTTCCGCCTGCGAAGATTTTACATAGTCAAACACTGCTTTACGCTTAGTCGGCTCGTTCAGGCCCCGGACATTCCACGTCAATATTTTAAGGTTTCGAGCCATAGTACCTGCTTATGAAACATAAAAGCAATAGAGCAGCGTGAGGAAGCATTTCTCGCATATACCTAGCCGCAATAGCCCCATACATCAAGAGACAATTGAGAGAGAGTAGAAACAATTCCCAACATGCCCACCCACCTTCCCAACCAGTTCAATACCCCATTTAACCATAGTACTGGAGGCCGGGGGTCTTCTTCTCCGCTTAGCACGAGAGTCCAGACTACGAACCATCAGCTCTCCAGAAAAAGTGAAGCGTTGCTAGCAGCTTATCACCACCAGCAATCAGGAGCTACAAAAACAAGGGAAAAGAAAACAAATCCTCTCCATACCACAGTCCCAGTTTGCTCCTCATATTGCCGAAGTCCTCGTTATCCAAATATTTTTGCATATTCATGGACATAATGCAGAATGGAGGGAAGAAAAAAGAAGAGGAGATCCATCATTTCTCCGCCGACAGTCAATCCAGAGGGAGGTATCTTGAAAAAACTCCCAAAAGGCATTTAGTGCAGATCCATTATCATGAAGTAAATCATACATAAGGATAAACAGACTCAAGTCTCCGAATGGCGCAATGTTTTCTCATCCTTATCCAGCCAATGCCGTGCATCCCTCGGAGACTGGAAGAAATGGGTAGCTCCCATAGCAGCCACTCACAGCTTGGCCGGGTACAGCATCAAGTAAGGCACCTTTGAGGATCGCAACCGGCGTTTAACATCTTGAAATTGCCATCGCCTATTTTGAACTTCAATGGAGAAATCCGGATACAAAGAAATGTGTTGCCCATTTATGGTTAGGTCAGTTGTGTAGCCCTGGTATTTAAGGTACAAATACCAGGAGGATGAGTGGAGAGGTAACGGTTAAGGGCTCTACATGACATCACATATACTTCGGACACACCCAGCAGGGGTGTAGAGGGGTGTGGTTTTTAGCACAAGAGAGTCTTGTAGTGTCTCCTGAGGTGAAGGGAGAGAGAAGGAGTGCCTGTCTGGAGCACCAAGATTCCTGTCGATTCAGAGAGACAGTACAGTAGTGGAGGCTAGTACAGGTGAGCCAGTTCACCTTAGCCTAGTCAGTGCTGAGATTGAGAGTTTGAGCAAGTCGAAAGGCACAGTGGAAGGAAATCAGAAGTGCTTTAGGATTGAAGTATCCTGCACATTGTCACCGGTCACTGGAGACCGAAGCATCACTATAGCTTCACGCATAGTGGTAGAAAAACCAGAGGCTTACTGGACCTTAGGTAACAGAAAGCAGCCCTTGAAGTGTCAGTACGTAACAGGGGTCAGGTGGAATAGGAACTTTGAGCTAGGCCAAGCATAGAAGAACCTAGTTTCATCACTGGAAGGCTCCACCACAAAACTGACCGGGCAGTATAGCTTTGAAATAGCTGAAGTTTCAGGAGTGAACTACGCTTTATGCTGGTTGGACTCATCATCATTGGAAAGTAAAGGAGGCCCCTGCCTTGCTCAGCCGTTGCCTCAAAACTCATCCTCCATCAACCCCATCAGCCTCCCTGGGACCTGCCTTACCATCTAACAAGTAAAAGGTATGGAAAGACGCTGACGGTGTGAGACTGAGTTATTTAATTGCATGCCTGCACAACCCCACCATAACCATCGACCTGAGGGAAGAGTCCCACCTGTAGGGGACCCGACATCTAGCTGCCTCACCATCCCCTCAGAGATCTACAGCAGCGCTGGTACAAATTACCAGAGACTACAGGTGGCGTCACGAACTGTAAATATATTTATCCCCTGTAAATATTCCCCCAACATACGCCAGACCGCCAGGGCCACAGACCGAGCCACCGCTACCTGTGACAAACCCCATAGACTTCCATGGGCTCGGCTCTGAGTACCCCATTGCCCTGGTAACCCACAATTGTGGTGGCGGGTCGACACAAAACTTTGGCGTCACGAACAGGATACGAAACTTGCAGCATTGCGAGCCCTGTGTGCCTGTGGAGTGTTTTGGTGAAAAAGACTGTTGCTATTGTTTGGCGCCAAATACCGCCATATTTGCCGCCAGATTCGCGCCCTAAGGCGCTGGAGAAGAAGGTGGGCGTACCTGAAAGAGCGCGCAAAGTCTTGGACACGCCCCCGGCTCTGACTCAGCGGCAGGTCCTGCAACAGGAAGTGAACGCTCTGACATCAGAGCGCCTGCGACGAAGGTCCTGTTCCCACTGCTGTGCCTGTGAAGTAGCAGCATCTGAAACCGGTAGGCTCCGTTTAACCAAGGGGGCGCTAAGATGTCACAACAACCGGCTGACAGTGCGGCCCCGGCCGGAGGCCCCAATCCCGCACCGCCTGGTATTGTAGCGCCAGATGGGGGTGCAGGTCCAGCACCCAGTCCGGTAGTCCCGATCATGCCACTAACGCTCCCATATATGCCTGGGGCGAAATGGCTTCCCCAGTACAGCGGTGAGCCAGGCACATTAGCAGGCTTCAAGCGGAAGTTATGCAGCATCCTAGAAATGTACTCCATGCCTGAGAGACAAAAAGCTGCTGTGCTGATAGGGCAGCTAACTGGCGCTGCTGAAAGGGAAGTGGAGACTTGGGATACCGTTGATCAGGAGTCGGTACCTGCGATCTTCCTTAAGCTGCATGCCATATTTGAAGACCGCACAGAAACGGATCTCCGGATGGCCTTCTATCACTGTTCACAACAGCCAGGTGACAGCATCCGGGACTACGCTTGCCGACTACAAGGAGCCCTGAGAGCTCTTAAGCAGATTAATAATTTAAATGCTATCGATGAGAATAAAATGCTGAAAGAACAATTTATCCAGGGATTGAGATCCCAAGAGGAACGCAGAACTGTAAACTGGTGGTCCTTAGATCATCCGGATGCTACCTTTGATGCCCTAAAAGACATGGCAATAAAAGGGCTGCGGCCCCTGGGCAAACCTGAGGTGGCAACCCAACATCATCAGGCTGAAGTCACTCTGGAACCGGCAGTAACCCCCTGTTCCCCGTTAGTGGCCGAAACCAAAACGCAGGTGACACCTCCCAGTGAATTGGATTGTCTGCGCTCAGAGGTGCGCCAGCTGACTAAAAATCTGGCTGCTGTAATGAGTGCCCTGCAGCTGCGGAAAGAGGAGGAAGGGAAGATCTTGTTAGCTGACTGCCCAGAAGACGTCCCGTGGATGCACCGGAGAAGAAAGAAGACGTCGTCCCCCCGGAGGAGGACAACGCCACCCCCAGGAGCGACCTCTGATCAACACCCTCCTCGTCGAGAGATCATCTGTTATCGATGCAACCGGAAAGGTCATATGTCTCCACAGTGTCCTTTAAACGGGCATAACCTGGGTCCAAGGGCCAACACCCAGGAGAATACCCGTCAGGCCCCTTAGACTGGAACCGCAGGTATGTGGGTGGGCGACCCTACCTGTCCATCATCTTAGATGGTATTGCAGTTCCGGCATTGTTAGACACTGGGTCCCAAGTGACCCTAATACCTGATGCCCTATATACTAAGTACTGGTCAATGGACAGTCTTAATCCCCCGAGCCTGACTTTACCGTATATGCTTCTAATGGTCTTCCTGTAGAAGTACTCGGGACAAAATGTGTAGATGTAAAGGTGGGCAGAGAGGAGTTGAAAGACCAGGGGCTTCTGGTAGTAAAGACTGCAAATGAGGAGAACGGTTTAAATATAATTTTGGGCACTAACATTATCGGTAATTGTTTGGGAGAAGTTGTGTTCTTGCTCCAACAGCTCGCTGAGATTGCCCGACCAAGGCAGAAGGGAGTAATCCAAAGAGAGATCCGAGCCCTGGTGTGTCAGCAGCAAGCGAAGCTTACAGACGGCGAAATTGGTAATGTACGGGTCACTGACTCGGATCCTATTGTGATACCCCCAATGAGTGAAATGATTATCTGGTGCAGGGCAGCCATAGGTCTGAGAGGACAGAATTACCAAGCTGTAGTAGAACCCCACCATTCAGAACATAGACCTACACTTATGACTGCTAGGGGAGTAGTAGAAGTGGTGAATGGAAGAGTACCGGTACGGCTTCTCAATTGGGGAGATGATGAGGTAAACTTACCCGTTATGCAACCATTGCTAAACTACATGCTGTCGACAATAATTCTATTCTTCCGGCTGAGTCCTTAGACTCCTGTCAAATAGCGGAGGACAATGACCCAGCAACTCAGGTGGCGGAATGGTGTCAGCAACTCCATGTTGGGACGGACACCACTCCCGCTCACCAGAAGCAAGGGGTATTACGGGTGGTGCAAGAGTATGCCCAAGTGTTTAGCAAGCACCCACTTGATTTTGGGGTAATTAAGGGAGTCCAACATCATATCCCTACAGGCAGTCATCCTCCCATCAAGGAGCGGTATAGGCCTATACCCCCCACCCATTATCAGAAGGCTAAAGAAATGTTGCATGATATGAAGAAGGCCGGGGTGATAAGGGATAGTTGTAGCCCCTGGGCAGCCCCTCTAGTTCTGGTTAAAAAGAAAGATGGTAGTATGAGAATGTGTGTGGATTACAGGCAGGTGAACCGCATAACACACAAGGATGCATACCCGTTACCACGCATAGAGGAATCATTAGCTGCTCTGAAAACGGCTAACTACTTTTCTACCCTTGATCTGACTAGTGGTTACTGGCAAGTGGCTGTGGCTGAGGAGGATCGTGAGAAAACGGCTTTCACCACCCCAATGGGGCTCTGTGAGTTCGACAGAATGCCGTTTGGGCTCAGTAGTGCCCCAGGAACATTTCAGAGAGTGATGGAGAACTGCCTGGGACATCTCAATTTTGAAACCGTGCTGCTATACCTAGACGACGTCATCGTGTATTCCAAGACTTATGAGGATCATCTGAAGCACCTGGCAGAAGTATTCGAGTCCCTGTCCAGGTACGGGATGAAATTAAAACCCTCAAAATGCCATCTACTCAAACAGAAGGTACAATACTTGGGGCACATCGTCAGTTCGGAAGGAGTAGCGCCGGACCCAGAGAAAGTCACTGCCATCCAGAAGTGGCCGGAGCCGAAGAACCTTAAGGAAGTGCGACAGTTCCTGGGACTAACGGGTTACTACAGGAGATTCGTGAAAGATTACACGAAGAAGGCAGCTCCTTTACAGGACCTCCTAGTAGGACAATCCCTAAAGAGCAGAAACCCTCCCTTTAATTGGGGTAAGGAACAGGCTGAAGCATTCCAAAAGATGAAAGAGATCCTTACAGGTGATGAGATCTTAACCTATCCTGATTACAGCCAACCGTTCCTGTTGTACACCGACGCCAGTAATGAAGGGTTGGGAGCAGTTCTCAGTCAGAAGCAGAATGGCCAAGAAAAAAAGCAGAAAACTCAGGCCAACTGAAAGGAATCCGGAAAATTATAGCAGCTTCAAGCTGGAGTTTCTGGCGCTGGTCTGGGCCATTACTGAAAGATTTAAGCATTATCTGGCCTCCAATCGGTTCACTGCGTTTACAGATAACAACCCTTAACGCACCTGGAAACCGCCAAGCTGGGTGCCATGGAGCAGCGATGGATGGCTCGGTTGTCCAATTACCAGTTTACTATCAAGTACGGGCAGGTCGAAAGAATGCTAATGCTGACGCATTGTCTCGAATGCCGCATGACTCTGATACGGAAGAAGAATCGGACGACCTGGAAGAAATTGAGCTACCTGCGTTCCATCGAAATGGGGTAGTCCACGAGCATCGAGTCAACAGAAAGCAGTATGGTGCAACATTAAATCCTTTACCCCATCACAGCTGGAAAGAGACTCAGGACAGTGATCCAGTGGTCAGCCGCATCAAGGAGTTGTTAAGACAGGAAGGCTCCTCTTTGGAAAAGGATGCACCTATGTCAGCCAAGCTCTTGTGGAACGAGAAAAGCAGGTTGTTCCTATACCGTGAGAAGTTGTGCAGGAGATACGTCAACCCCAGAACCCATGAGATGGTCTGGCAAATCGTGGTCCCCAAGGCAGACGTCCCAATGGTGTTGGAAGCATACCACGATCAAGCAGGACACTTTGGCTGGAGAAAGCTGGAGACCCTGTTGAGATGCCGGTTCTACTGGGTAGGGATGCGCAGCTCCATCGAGAGGTGGTGTCGGAACTGTGGACCCTGTGGTCTCAGAAGGAAGGACTACGGTAGTCAGAAGGCCCCCCTGCAACCTATCCGGACGACTCGCCCCCTGGAGATTGTGGCCTGGACCACGTCAAACTGTCGCCAAGTAGATCTGGATACTCATACGCCCTGACCATGGTGGACCATTACTCCAGATTTCTGGTGGTTGTTCCAGTTAAGGATCAGACCGCAGTGACGGCCGCGAAAACCTTTCAAGCAAGCTTCTGCAGACCGCATGGGTATCCGGAGCAAGTATTAACCGATCAAGGACCTGCTTTCGAAGCTGATTTATTCAAGGAATTCTGTCACATGTACGGGTGCAAGAAAATTAGAACAACGCCATACCACCCTCAAACCAACGGTCTTTGCGAAAAAAATGAACCATATTGTCCTTGACTTGTTGAGATCCATACCGTTGGAAGACAGAAATCGATGGCCGGACTTACTACCTGATTTGGTTGACTTGTATAACCATATACCTGTAAGTTCTACTAACTGCACTCCAGCCTATCTTATGAGAGCAAGGCCCGGAAGACTACCAATGGATTTAGAACTTGGAGTGGTAGAACCGGAGGCAGACGACGCCATTGAAAACTGGGACATCAATCGGCAAGAGCAGTACAGACGAGTGCAAATCTGTGTAGAAGAAAGTCTCAACAAGGCACGGGAGAAACAGGAAGATATTTACAACAGAAACGCTCCTGCCAAGCCTTTGATGCCTGGAGAAGTGGTATTAAAAAGGAAAAGGAAAATGCACAAATTGGATAACCAGTGGAACAAGAACCCTACGTTGTACAAGATTCTAAATATGACAACAGAAAAGTTTGTATCATCAGTAAGGACGGAGGAAGAACAATAACCACTGTGTCCAGAGACCATTTGAAATTGTGTCCAGAACCCTTAAAGCTTTGTGAAAAGAACCCTGTCATCAATCAAGAGGAAGGAAAGGAAGAGGTCATACACACGGATCTGGGAGATTTTCCTGCGGATTGGCCCCGACTGGGAGATGCTGTAATAGTTCCGGTGTTGCAGTTTTATCAGCCACAAGAGGAAGTTCTACCTCCAGTTGTGTCCGTGGTGCCAGTTGAGTCCGTTCAGGAGTTACCCATACCAGCAACACCTCAACCTACGGAATCTCAAGAAGGATCATCAGAAGCAGCGCCCCATACTATGGGATCCCCTGGTGGAGCTGACTCACACCGCCCAGCCATCAGTACGCTTGCCAGATCCATAGAAAGATTGAGGCAGTTCTATAGTTTGCCGTTACGCAGTGCAGACAGATCACAACTTAATATACCTGAAGCTACTCCACGTAGATCAGAGCGAATCACAAAAGGGAAGATACCCATTCGATACCAGCAGTAATTATAACAAATTAATGTGAATATTGTAAAAAGTATATATATATATGTGTCTTATAATGGACTGAGAGGCTGAGGACTGTGCCAGCCCAGAACTTATCTTGTAAATAGTTGCACTAAGGTGCCTTATAATGGTTTCACACGAAGCCTTGACTTACCTCTGAACATAAAACCCGTGTGGTGTGGCACTGAGTGAGGTCTGCATTCATATGTCCTGCAGCCCACCCAGGACCCCGTTGAAGGTTTGGTGCGGGTCCTTCACAAGAATCTTGCCGTTTATTATATGAACATGTCTATTTAATATTTTGTATTTTTCTATATTTAATGTTTTGTTTGCAACGTTCAAGAAATCCTTACCTCCCGGACGGGACGAGTTAATGTTAATGTTTAATGCATAAACAAAATTGTCTCTTTGTATTTCACAGCCGGGAGTGCTGTCGTTTACCATGGGGGAATGTGTAGCCCTGGTATTTAAGGTACACAATACCAGGAGGATGAGTGGAGAGGTAACGGTTAAGGGCTCTACATGACATCACATATACTTCGGACACACCCAGCAGGGGTGTAGAGGGGTGTGGTTTTGAGCACAAGAGAGTCTTGTAGTGTCTCCTGAGGTGAAGGGAGAGAGAAGGAGTGCCTGTCTGGAGCACCAAGATTCCTGTCGATTCAGAGAGACAGTACAGTAGTGGAGGCTAGTACAGGTGAGCCAGTTCACCTTAGCCTAGTCAGTGCTGAGATTGAGAGTTTGAGCAAATCGAAAGGCACAGTGGAAGGAAATCAGAAGTGCTTTAGGATTGAAGTATCCTGCACATTGTCACCGGTCACTGGAGACCGAAGCATCACTATAGCTTCACGCATAGTGGTAGAAAAACCAGAGGCTTACTGGACCTTAGGTAACAGAAAGCAGCCCTTGAAGTGTCAGTACGTAACAGGGGTCAGGTGGAATAGGAACTTTGAGCTAGGCCAAGCATAGAAGAACCTAGTTTCATCACTGGAAGGCTCCACCACAAAACTGACCGGGCAGTATAGCTTTGAAATAGCTGAAGTTTCAGGAGTGAACTACGCTTTATGCTGGTTGGACTCATCATCATTGGAAAGTAAAGGAGGCCCCTGCCTTGCTCAGCCGTTGCCTCAAAACTCATCCTCCATCAACCCCATCAGCCTCCCTGGGACCTGCCTTACCATCTAACAAGTAAAAGGTATGGAAAGACGCTGACGGTGTGAGACTGAGTTATTTAATTGCATGCCTGCACAACCCCACCATAACCATCGACCTGAGGGAAGAGTCCCACCTGTAGGGGACCCGACATCTAGCTGCCTCACCATCCCCTCAGAGATCTACAGCAGCGCTGGTACAAATTACCAGAGACTACAGGTGGCGTCACGAACTGTAAATATATTTATCCCCAGTAAATATTCCCCCAACATACGCCAGACCGCCAGGGCCACAGACCGAGCCACCGCTACCTGTGACAAACCCCATAGACTTCCATGGGCTCGGCTCTGAGTACCCCATTGCCCTGGTAACCCACAATTGTGGTGGCGGGTCGACACACAGTCATGTCTCTGGCCTCTCTCAAGATGGCATCTCTATCCATATAATGAAGAATTCGGATCAAAACAGTGCGTGGCTGTGCCCCAGGCGGCTGAGGTTTAGTGGGGACCCTATAGGCTCTTTCTATTGCAAACAATGTTGACAGCACATTATTCCCAAACGATTTGCGAATCCAATCCTCAAAATATTCCACAGCTCTATTTCCTTCTGCCTTTTCTGGGACCCCCACTATACGCACATTATTGCGGCGCATCCGATTTTCCAAGTCATCCTGTTGGGCTCTGAGTGCTTCTATTACTTTGCCGAATTGTTCAACTTGTGTTCTGACAGGCCATAATAATCTTCCACCTGACTCTGTCTGTCCTCCAGCTCAGTGGTTCTGTCATTTAGGGATCTAATGTCCTGCCTCACATTCCTCAACTCATCTTTAATGTCTTTCGTCTGCAGGGCCAGCGCTGCATTCCCCTTTGACACAGCATTCAGAACATCAGTGAGGGTGGGAGGCTTATCAGCCTGTTCCGCAGTGGCCATGAGCACAGGATCCTGGATATGTTCACCAGCCTGAGACTTTATGACGTCCCTTGCATCTCCTGGGAGCCTTCCATCTCCATCTGTCCCGCATCTCTCTCTAATCCAGCTTTTACTTGCTGGCAGTGTGTAGGAGAGCGATTGTTGGGGGATTGCACATATTTCTGCAGCCTGGCTGCTGTCTCCCTACTCCTCTCCTCTGCACGCCTGCCGGCTGTCAGCCCCCGCTGCTGTGCAGCGCCATCTTGAATTCCTCTCTCCTCACCTCTCACAGGCCGTGTCTTCCTCATAATGACGGAGATCTCTGCCTCTGACCTCCCGGTCACCGCCTGTCAGCACCACGGGTCCCAGAGGAAGACAGTGAGATTGTCCAGACCCCTCAGGGCTCAGGATAATGAAAGATAACAGGATAATTTCACCAAAGCTCCTGGGTCCTGTTTCTTCTCACATTGCCAGCTAGCTCCGCCCCTGGGGAAATGTTATTTAGCAACAATTTTGTGACCTATTTCTGTTTTAAGGGAATAAAAATTCAAAGTTTTAAAATTGCAAAATTTTCACCATATTTCCATTTTTTCATTAAATAAACGCAAGTTATATCGAAGAAATGTTACCACTATCATGAAGTACAATATGTCACGAGAAAACATTCTCAGAATCG
Source organism: Oophaga sylvatica (assembly GCA_033576555.1). NCBI lineage: Eukaryota > Metazoa > Chordata > Amphibia > Anura > Dendrobatidae > Oophaga > Oophaga sylvatica. The sequence goes on along the minus strand of JARQOD010000401.1, from coordinate 137,687 downwards.
CGAAGATCCATTGAAGCGTTCCAGAGCTATAACCTCATAAAGAGACAGTGGTCAGAATTGTAAAAATTGGCTCGGTCATTAACGTGCAAACCACCCTTTGGGGTTAAGGGGTTAATCAGAAGTTGTATCAAGGCAAATGAACAACCACTACACGCCTCCTTCCATTTCACAATAAATTGTTCATCATCCACTGGGAAAGCAGGGACAACTTTTAACTTGCAGTCCCCGAGGGATCATCTTATTAGTAAGATATTTTTCGAGGAATGATCTCTTCCACCACAGTTTCGACTGTCTGGTTAGCATGGATTTGATGGAGGATAATTTATCATCCCAATTAGGATCACCAGGCCGCCGCACATCAGACACGCCATTGCCAAAAACCTGATCCATCTGGTTGAGCCAAGACTTTTCTTTTGCTCGATAGTCCATCTTTTCAACACCAGAGCCTGTGCATAACACAGTAACAATGAAGCAACGAAAAATGATGTCAAACATATTATACCAGGATGAAGACCTAGAAATCAATATAACAAATCACCCATAGTGACTTTTCAGGATGATAATACATAACAAATCATAAATTGTCTCCCCAGTATTAAAGACCAAAAATCTGGACCAACTGCAGAACAGTAAATATATATGAAAAAAGACAGTCATATGGACCAAAGAATAGCAAAATATCAAAAAAATCTTAAATCAAAATCAGGAAAAGGGATGGAAAGGGTTAAAATGTACAAATCCAAACCGCATCCTTCCAAGAGCTGGTAAAAACCACCCAATAATAATGATACTATTATATTAGACTAATACTACATAGTATCTCAAAGTAGAAATGCGATACTGCCAGAAATCTAGTTGCAACAATTGCATCAGAAAATTAATTGGCCAAATCAGAGTTTATACACATAAGGATAAATACCTAAACAAAGTGCAGCAGCAGGATAATAGGTGGCTTGTAGGTGCTATACCGGCCTACCCCGACGTGCATTTGGAGGGTTAACTCCTTCCTCAGGGCATGTTCAGGAGTGGAAGACTCGCATATAAATAGTACCACTACCGGACATTGCATCAGACTCCGCAAATATCAGAATACCAGGTGGTCTCCTACATGACCGCCGACACCGGTCGTGGGCCCCACGTGATTCGGCATCTGACATACAGAGGAGACCAGAGCCGGAGATTGCGCCACTTTATTTCCGCACTTGGTAAAGGAGAAGTTCCGGCGGCCATCATAGAAATAGAACATAAGATAAAATAAGAACATAAAGAATTATCTATTTATATTGAACGCAACATTAAAACAAACGCATAGAGGGACACCGGATACCACCACATAAGCCCATATTCCATTATAATAGATAGCAAATAAGAATAGATACAAAATAGGGTTGATAACACTAGACCATAATACATGTGTATGGCTAGAAGAGAACACATGCATAAATGTGAATCACAGGAAAGAGATGCAAAGCTTAGGAAAATATTGAATACATATACACTTGTATCATCAATAAAGCCAATATATACTGTAGGAAGTACATATAATATAATCACAAATTTTTTTATTTAACCATATTAGTCCTACAGTAGAATATGCATGCGCAGGGAACATTCTGTCACCATAATTCATAACCTATAAAAGCCACACATCCTAAATACTATATCAAGTCTTCTCCAAATTTGTATCTTGTGTGTATTCATACTTCAATTGTTATCCTCCAATCAATATGCGTTTCACAAATATCAACCGTCCAGAAAGGCAAATTAAAGCAACCTATATATAAAAGATAAAAAATAGAAGGATAAATTAAAACAAATAAAAGCTCAAACGATGTAGACTAAAGAGCACATACAGATGTGCGGCAGTCCGGAAATCACAAATATGGGACAAAAGAAATATTCTCAATCAGTCCCCTATACCACCTACAAGCCACCTATTCTGCTGCTGCACTTTGTTTAGGTATTTATCCTTATACGTATAAACGCTGTGATTTGGCTATGATTTTTCTGATGCAATTGTTGCAACTAGATTTTATTTTTTTTATTAAATGATTTTTTTGATATTTTGCTATTCTTTGGTCCATATGACAGTCTTTTTCGTATATATTTGATGGTGGCCTTTGTTATGGTGGTCACATTTCTATGCAGGTCATTCACTAGGTCCCCTGTGTGGTCCTGGGATTTTTGCTCACCGTTCTTGTGATCACTTTGTCCCCGATGGGTGAGATCTTGCGTGGAGACCCAGATCGAGGGAGATTATCAACGGTCTTGTAAGTCTTCCATTTTCTTTTTATTGCTCCCACAGTTGATTTTGTCACACCAAGCTGCTTGCCTATTGCAGATTCAGTCTTCCCATCCTGGTGCAGGGCTATAATTTTTTGTTTCTGGTGTCCTTCGACAGCTCTTTGGTCTTCACCATAGCGGAGTTTGGAGTGTGACTGAGGTTGTGGACAGGTGTCTTTTATACTGATAACAAGTTCAAACAGGTGCCATTGTGTAGCCCTGGTGTGTAAGGCACACAGTACCCTGGAGGATGTGCGGAGAGGTAACAGTTTAATGCTCGATATCCATTCACTCCATCACACACTTTAGACACACCCATAAGGTATATAAGCTAGTGTCATGCAGTACAGTAGGGTCATTCAGTTGGTGATTCAGTCAGTGAGTTTCCTGTCGTCAGACAGACGGAGACAGCTTTGGAGGAAAGGAGATTTAGCAACAGAGACTTCAGTCGCCTGTCCCAAGGACAGTGAAGTTCAGTCGACGTGCTCCTGAACTAGTAGAATACTGAGAATCTGTCAGCAAGCTCCAAGGAAGAAGCAAGAAAGGACTAACTTGTATGACCTTAGGAAGTGTGGAGTGCTTATGTTAAAAGCGCGAACAGGGCGAAAGGCGCAGTGGAAGAAACAGAGAAGTGCCTTAGGTATAGGATACCTGCACAAATTATCTGGTCACTGGGGACCGAAGTGTCGCTACAGCTTCAGGCGTGGTGACAGGAAAACCAGAGTCTTACTGGACCTTAGGTCGCAGAAAGCAGCCCTTGGAGTGTCGGTACGTAACTGGAGTCAGGGAGAGTGGGAACCTTGAGTCGATGCAGGACAACAGTAGGAACTCAGCTCTCTCACATTATTTGGAAGGCTCCGACCACAATGCTGACCGGGCAGTACAGCTAAGGAGTTAGCTGGAGTATTCGGAGTTAACTTAGCTCTATGCTAGTTGGACTCATCATATTGGAAAGTAAAGGAGGCCTCTAACCTGTTCAGCTGTTATCTCGAAGCACATTCTCTACCCCGACCAGCCTCCCCGGGACCTGCCTAAACATCTGACAAGTAAAAGGTATGGAAAGACGCTGGATGGTGTGAGACTGATTCATTTATCTGCACCCTACATCATTAATACCATAGACTTTGAGGGACCAGTCCCACCTGTGGGGGACCCGTCATCTAGCTGCCACAACATCCCCTCAGAGATCTACTGCAGCGCTGGTCTTAGTGATCAGACAACCACAGGTGGCGTCACGAACTGTTATCTACCAAATCCCCTGTAAATAATTCCCCTTTAACGCCTGACCGCCAGGGACACGGACCGAGCCACGCTACCAGTGACATCCCCTATAGAAATCTACAGGCTCGGCTCCGAGTACCCCATATCCCTGGAAACCCACAATTGTGGTGCGTGGTCGAGACACAAAACTTGGCGTCACGAACAGGATACGAAAACTTGCAAGATTGTGAGTCCTGTGTGCCTGTGGAGTGTTTTGGTGAAAAAGGACTGTTTGCACTTTTGGCGCCAAATACCGCCATCTTTGCCGCCATATTCGCGCCCTGAGGCGCTGGTGAAGAAGGTGGGTGTACCTTCGTGGGCGTGTACCCCCCTGAGGCGCGAAAGAAATGGCCGCCCTCTCCAAGGCCTATTACAATGTGCGATCCAGCCCCACTGCAAAAGAAATCCGCCTCCTCTTCACCTTCCCTGCGAAGAGGAGGAGACGCAAACCCCGCCTCCACGGAAGAGACCAGACTGTTCTGGAAAAGTACGAGAGTCGGACTTGGAGCATGATGGAGGCAGGACGTGCGCAGCCGAGCAGGGAAGCGGTGGAAGGCAGGCCCCGTTCCCCAGCCAAGCTGCCACTAGAACCGGAGCCATCTGTGGTCCGGCACCTGCAGCAAGCCTTGCTGGAGATTGGAGAAGAAAACGCAAGGTTAAAGAAAATGATCCTGCAACGACCTGGCGTGGAGGAGATTGAGAAACGCCGGCGTAACCAGATACAGCGGCGGCTGTGGGACGCGGTGTTCTCTCCTTTCGACGACCCTCCGCCATTTGAACTGCCCAAATTTCTGCTGCCCAAGGCTAAGGAGCAACCGGAGGCTACCCCCAAAAGGACTGACCCTGATCCCACCGATGGAGCGGTGGAGGCGAAGGAGGTTGAGGAGGTCCTGCCCGTTCCGGAACGCCCGCCCGGCCAGGAGGCCGCAGCAGATGATTGTTCTCCGGTAGGGACACCGGAGGGATCCTGTCCATCGTTACCAGACGTCGACTGGGATGCAATGGAGCGGATTGATGACGTCACGTACGCGGTCCAGTGGGAAAGAGAAATGCCGTGTCGCAAAGAGGAGCCGCGACGCCGGCAGGAGGAAGAACAGGAGGCCCAGCGTAACCGACAGCGGCAGCATGCAGAGCTCATCGCGGACAAGGAGACTGTTCGCCGCGATAAAGGTACCCGGAGGGAACCACGACGTCAGGGGTGCGTCACCGAATTCCAGTTCCGCAAGGGCTGGGGTTTTATCCGGGAACCGGGACTTTACCCAGGGGTATTTGTGAGCCGACGCGACGTAGAGTCCCACCTACCACAAGGCCATCCGGGAAGGGACCTGGTTAATGGAGACATAGTCACCTACACTCGGCACTGGGGTATGAAGGGATGGTATGCCCTTAATGTCACAATCGTCCGTGACCCCGTCCCTGACGCAGGTAACGTCACCATTGCCAGCGCGTCACAGTCCCGAGCTCCTGCTGCACCAGGCCGTGCCCCGGCGACGCCCCCTGCAGGTTCATCGCAGCGTGAAGCACTGCCTGCATACTTTTCACTGCCTTGTCCTCCTACCAAATCGCAACCCGCGACCCCGTTCAAATCACAAATTATACCGCCGGACGTGGCGGCACCAGCAGCGATGCCATCAGTATCTTGTAATGACGAGATATCCGTTGCGCCCCAAGCGGTTCGCACAAGGACTGTAGCGACCCAAACCCTGATAGCAGGTCACGACCTGTTTGTCATGTGCTCTAAGGAGCATCGCATTGTTCCAGCCCCCGGGGTGGAAAGTGTCGTTGAAGTCAGCAAGAAAATGTGAAGACCGGTAGGACCCAGACAGGGGTTTACCGCAACTAAGAAAATGTAAAAAGTTTTGATAAAAGAAATAATTGCTGTTTTGCACTTTATTGCTATGTATAGTGTCTATATAGTTTTATATATATTGAGTAGAATACCCGGTTGGGTACCAGAAGGAATTTTGAAAAGTTGAAGAATTTCTAGAAGTATAATGTGAGTTTCAGAAGTTACCAATATGTGTCTTTTATTATGCCATGGACTGAGAGGCTGAGGACTGTGCCTGCCCAGAACTTATCTTTGTACATAGTTGCGCTTCGGTGCATTATATTGGTTTTACACGAAACCACTATTACACAATTACCTCTGAACATAAAACCAGTGTGGTGTGGAACTGAGCGAGGTCTGCAGCCAGATGTCCTGCAGCCCACCCAGGACCCACGTTGAAGGTTTGGTGCGGGTCCTTCACAAGAATACTGTTTGATATGACATATTTATTGAAAGTATGTTTTTGTATTTTTCTATGTCCATTGTACAAAATGCAACGTTTTAAGAATTTCGTACCTCCCGGATGGGATGAGTTTCATGTTATTGTTAATGCAAAACAAAATGTCTTTCTTTTTGTATTTTACAGCCCGGGAGTGCTGTGTTTTACCAAGGGGGAATGTGTAGCCCTGGTGTGTAAGGCACACAGTACCCTGGAGGATGTGCGGAGAGGTAACAGTTTAATGCTCGATATCCATTCACTCCATCACACACTTTAGACACACCCATAAGGTATATAAGCTAGTGTCATGCAGTACAGTAGGGTCATTCAGTTGGTGATTCAGTCAGTGAGTTTCCTGTCGTCAGACAGACGGAGATGTGTAGCCCTGGTGTGAAGGCACACGCAGTACCCTGGAGGATGTGCGGAGAGGTAACAGTTTAATGCTCAATAAACATTCACTCCATCACACACTTAGACACACCCATAGGTTATAAGAGCTAGTGAGATCTAGCCAGTCAGTAGTCAGTTTCCTGTCTTCGGACAGAGCAGTCTGTTTCCTGTCCTCGGACAGAGAGAGAAGTTCAGTCAGCGGCAGAGCTCAGTGGGTTCTGTTTCCTGTCTTCGGACAGAGGAGATCATTCAGTGAGCAGTCTGTGCAGGAAGAAAGAGGAGTTAGCAGCAGGACCTTCAGTCTCCTGTCTCAAGGACAGTGGAGTTCAGTGACGTGCTCCTGAACTAAAAGATTACTGAGCACCTGTTAGCAAGCTCTGGGAAGAAGCAAGAAGGGACTAGCCTGCATTACCCTAGGAAGTGTGGAGTGCTTATGCTACAAGCGCGGACAGGGCGAAAGGCGCAGTGGAAAGGAGTCAGAAGTGCCTTAGGATTGGATTATCCTGCACATTGTCACCGGTCACTGGGGACCGAAGCGTCACTATAGCTCCAGGCATAGTGATAGAAAAACCAGAGGCTTACTGGACCTTAGGTTACAGAAAGCAGCCCTTGGAGTGTCGGTACGTAACTGGGGTCAGGGAGAGTGGGAACTTTGAGTCACTGCAGGACAACATTAGGAACCCAGCTCTCTCAAAGGAAGACTCCGACCACAAAACTGACCGGGCAGTACAGCTTTGAAGAAGCTGGAGTTCTTAGAGGGAACTAAGCTTTATGCTGGTTGGACTCATCATTTTGGAAAGTTAAGGAGGCCCATAACCTGTTCAGCTGTTATCTCAAAGCACATCCTCCACCCGACCAGCCTCCCTGGGACCTGCCTTATCATCTGACAAGTAAAAGGTATGGAAAGACACTGGATGTGTGAGACTGAGTTATTTGATTGCACCCTTGCACAACCCCACCATAACTATCGACCTGAGGGAAGAGTCCCACCTGTAGGGGACCCGACATCTAGCTGCCTCACCATCCCCTCAGAGATCTACAGCAGCGCTGGTCTTAGTGATCAGAGAACTACAGGTGGCGTCACGAACTGTATATATACCTATCCCTTGTAAATATACCCCCCAACATACGCCTGACCGCCAGGGCCACAGACCGAGCCAGCGCTACCTGTGACAACCCCATAGACTTCCATGGGCTCGGCTCTGAGTACCCCATTGCTCTGGTAAACCACAATTGTGGGTGGCGGGTCAATACAACTTGGCGTCACGAACAGGATGCGAAACTCGCAAAATTGCGAGCTCTGTGTGCCTGTGGAGGTGTTTTTGTGAAAAAGGACTGTTTGCTATTTTTGGCGCTAAAATCCGCCATTTTGCCGCCAAATTCGCGCCCTCAGGCGCTGGAGAAGAAGGTGGGCGTGGATTCGTGGGCGTGTGCCCCCCTGTGGCGCGAAGAGAATGCCTGCCCTCTCAAAGTGCTATTACAATATGCGATCCTGCCCTACAGCAAAGGAGGTCCGCCTCCTCTTCACCTTCCCGGCGAGGAGGAGGAGACGCAAACCCCGCCTCCACGGAAGAGACCGGACGGCTCTGAAAGAAGAAGATGAGAGTCTGTTCTGGAACATCATGGAGGCAGGACGTGTGCAGCCGAGCAGGGAAGCGGTGGAAGGCAGGCCCCGTTCCCCAGCCAAGCTGCCACTAGAACCAGAACCATCTGTGGTCCTGCACCTGCAGCAAGCATTGCTGGAGATTAAAGAGGAAAATGCAAGATTGAAGAAGATGGTTTTGCAACAACCTGGCGAAGAAGAGATCGAGAGACGCCGGCGTACCCTGATACAGCGGCGGCTGTGGGATGCGGTGCTCTCTCCCCTCGACGACCCTCCACGATTTGAATTACCAAAACTTCTGCTGCCCAAGGCTAAGGAGCAACCAGAGGCTACCCCCAAAAGTACCGACCCTGATCCCACTGATGGAGCGGTGGAGGCGAAGGAGGTTGAGGAGGTCCTGCCCGTTCCGGAGCGCCCGCCCGGCCAGGAGGCCGCAGCAGATGATCGATCCCCGGTAGGGACACGGAGGAAACCCAGCCGTCTGTGATGGAGCAGCGACAGCAGCAGGTTAGTGCGTCCCCAACTGAGCCATTGCGCACACCTGCTTCCTGCTCTGCATCACACCAGCATTGTGCATCGGCATCGCCCCCTGCGTACATCTTCGTATCGCAATCGGCGACCTACTCTACATCGCAACCTGCGACCCATTCCACATCGCAATCAGCGGTCTACACGACATCGCGCACGGCGATTATTTCTGCATCACGAGAGAAAGTGGCTATTACAGCGACGCAGACAGCGTCTCACAAGGAGAAAGCACCCGGCGTGCCCCAAGCGGTTCGCACAAGGACTGTTGCGACCCAAACCCTGATAGCAGGTCACGACCTATTTGTCATGTGCTCTAAAGAGCATCGTATTGTTCCAGCCCCCGGGGTGGAAAATGTAACTGAAGTTAGCAAGAAAATGTGAAGAACGGTAGGACCCAGACAGGGTTTACCGCAACAAAGAAAATGTAGAAAGTTTTGATAAAAGAAATAATTGCTGTTTTGCACTTTATTGCTATATATAGGGTTTACATAGTTTTATATATAATGAGTAGAATGCCCGGCTGGGTACCAGAGTGAAAATTTGAAAAATTGAATGCATAGTTTTACATAAAATGCCCTGTTGGGTAAAGTAAAAGTTATAGAAGAATGATGCATACTTGAAATATGTATATATATATGTCTCTTATTATGTCAATGGACTTTGAGGCTGAGGACTGTGCCAGCCCAGAACTTATCTCTGTAAATAGTTGCACTAAGGTGCATTATATTGGTTTTACATGAAACCACCTCAACTACCTCTGAATATAAAACCCGTGTGGTGTGGCACTGAGCGAGGTCTGCATTCAGATGTCCTGCAGCCCACCCAGGACCCACGTTGAAGGTTTGGTGCGGGTCCTTCACAAGAATATTGTCATCTATTTATATGAAAATGTCTATTTAGTATTTTGTATTTTTCTATATCCAATGTTTTAATGCAACGTTTAAGAAATCCGTACCTCCCGGATGGGAAGAGTTAATGTTTATTGTTAATACAAAACAAAATGTCTTCTTGTATTTCACAGCCCGGGAGTGCTGTATTTTACCATGGGGGAATGTGTAGCCCTGGTGTGAAGGCACACGCAGTACCCTGGAGGATGTGCGGAGAGGTAACAGTTTAATGCTCAATAAACATTCACTCCATCACACACTTAGACACACCCATAGGTTATAAGAGCTAGTGAGATCTAGCCAGTCAGTAGTCAGTTTCCTGTCTTCGGACAGAGCAGTCTGTTTCCTGTCCTCGGACAGAGAGAGAAGTTCAGTCAGCGGCAGAGCTCAGTGGGTTCTGTTTCCTGTCTTCGGACAGAGGAGATCATTCAGTGAGCAGTCTGTGCAGGAAGAAAGAGGAGTTAGCAGCAGGACCTTCAGTCTCCTGTCTCAAGGACAGTGGAGTTCAGTGACGTGCTCCTGAACTAGAAGATTACTGAGCACCTGTTAGCAAGCTCTGGGAAGAAGCAAGAAGGGACTAGCCTGCATTACCCTAGGAAGTGTGGAGTGCTTATGCTACAAGCGCGGACAGGGCGAAAGGCGCAGTGGAAAGGAGTCAGAAGTGCCTTAGGATTGGATTATCCTGCACATTGTCACCGGTCACTGGGGACCGAAGCATCACTATAGCTCCAGGCATAGTGATAGAAAAACCAGAGGCTTACTGGACCTTAGGTTACAGAAAGCAGCCCTTGGAGTGTCGGTACGTAACTGGGGTCAGGGAGAGTGGGAACTTTGAGTCACTGCAGGACAACATTAGGAACCCAGCTCTCTCAAAGGAAGACTCCGACCACAAAACTGACCGGGCAGTACAGCTTTGAAGAAGCTGGAGTTCTTAGAGGGAACTAAGCTTTATGCTGGTTGGACTCATCATTTTGGAAAGTTAAGGAGGCCCATAACCTGTTCAGCTGTTATCTCAAAGCACATCCTCCACCCGACCAGCCTCCCTGGGACCTGCCTTATCATCTGACAAGTAAAAGGTATGGAAAGACACTGGATTTGTGAGACTGAGTTATTTGATTGCACCCTTGCACAACCCCACCATAACTATCGACCTGAGGGAAGAGTCCCACCTGTAGGGGACCCGACATCTAGCTGCCTCACCATCCCCTCAGAGATCTACAGCAGCGCTGGTCTTAGTGATCAGAGAACTACAGGTGGCGTCACGAACTGTATATATACCTATCCCCTGTAAATATACCCCCCAACATACGCCTGACCGCCAGGGCCACAGACCGAGCCAGCGCTACCTGTGACAACCCCATAGACTTCCATGGGCACGGCTCTGAGTACCCCATTGCTCTGGTAAACCACAATTGTGGTGCGGGTCAAGACAGAGACAGCTTTGGAGGAAAGGAGATTTAGCAACAGAGACTTCAGTCGCCTGTCCCAAGGACAGTGAAGTTCAGTCGACGTGCTCCTGAACTAGTAGAATACTGAGAATCTGTCAGCAAGCTCCAAGGAAGAAGCAAGAAAGGACTAACTTGTATGACCTTAGGAAGTGTGGAGTGCTTATGTTAAAAGCGCGAACAGGGCGAAAGGCGCAGTGGAAGAAACAGAGAAGTGCCTTAGGTATAGGATACCTGCACAAATTATCCGGTCACTGGGGACCGAAGTGTCGCTACAGCTTCAGGCGTGGTGACAGGAAAACCAGAGTCTTACTGGACCTTAGGTCGCAGAAAGCAGCCCTTGGAGTGTCGGTACGTAACTGGAGTCAGGGAGAGTGGGAACCTTGAGTCGATGCAGGACAACAGTAGGAACTCAGCTCTCTCACATTATTTGGAAGGCTCCGACCACAATGCTGACCGGGCAGTACAGCTAAGGAGTTAGCTGGAGTATTCGGAGTTAACTTAGCTCTATGCTAGTTGGACTCATCATATTGGAAAGTAAAGGAGGCCTCTAACCTGTTCAGCTGTTATCTCGAAGCACATTCTCTACCCCGACCAGCCTCCCCGGGACCTGCCTAAACATCTGACAAGTAAAAGGTATGGAAAGACGCTGGATGGTGTGAGACTGATTCATTTATCTGCACCCTACATCATTAATACCATAGACTTTGAGGGACCAGTCCCACCTGTGGGGGACCCGTCATCTAGCTGCCACAACATCCCCTCAGAGATCTACTGCAGCGCTGGTCTTAGTGATCAGACAACCACAGGTGGCGTCACGAACTGTTATCTACCAAATCCCCTGTAAATAATTCCCCTTTAACGCCTGACCGCCAGGGACACGGACCGAGCCACGCTACCAGTGACATCCCCTATAGAAATCTACAGGCTCGGCTCCGAGTACCCCATATCCCTGGAAACCCACAATTGTGGTGCGTGGTCGAGACACCATTACTACAGGTAATGAGTGGAAGACAGAGGAGCCTCTTAAAGAAGTTACAGGTCTGTGAGAGCCAGAAATCTTGCATGTTTTTAGGTGACCAAATACTTATTTTCCACCATAATTTGCAAAATAAATCTTGCCAAATCGGACAAGGTGATTTTTCTTGAATTTCTCATTTTGACTCTCATAGTTGTGGTCTACCCATGTCAATTACAGGCCTCTCTCATATTTTTAAGTGGGAGAACTTGCAGAATTGGCTGACTAAATACTTTGTCCCCACTGTAAAATAATTAATAATAATAATCTTTATTTATATAGCGCCAACATATTCCGCAGCGCTTTACAGTTTAGTTTCAAAACACAAGTCATAAGTAACAGTGTTAACAATACAATAATTAAAGCAAAAGAAGCCGCCCCTGCTCGTGAGAGCTTACAATCTACAATGAGGTGGGGGAGTACAAAGTACAGGTGTGTATATACAATGGTGTATTTACAATGATGGTCCAGCCATCTTGAGGGAGTGTGGGTTGGAGATAGTGAATGGGCTACACACGCACACACTTACACATAGAATGACTTTGATTAGTGAGCGTGATAGGCAGTTCTGAACAAATGCGTTTTGAGGGAGCGCCTGAAACCATGCAAATTGTGGATAGTCCTAATTTCTTGGGGTAGAATATTCCAGAGGATTGGCGCAGCGCGGGAGAAGTCTTGGAGTCGGGAGTGGGAGGTACGGATTCTTGCTTGTCCAGCAGACCATATATTTTATTTGTAATATTCCAAAATCTTTAATACCATTTAGTAAAGTTGGGAAGTTGAGTTCCTTAAGATTGACTTTTCTCCTATATAGGGAAAAAAAAAGTCCCGGCTGGTGTAGGGTTTCAACAGGTTTGTGCACATTTGAAAGGCCTCATCACCAACCATTACAAATGACAGTGGTGGACCTTCGGTGTGGGGAAGAGGCCGTTGCAGGGGGAAATTAAAATGGTTGCCATACAGCCTACGGCCCATGTCCGAGTTCTTAAAGGTCTGTGAGTCATTGCCCTGGCCAAATGCCCCAATGTCCACCGCATAAACCTGCAGTCTGCATCCGCAATGGCCATGAATACCGTAGAAAAGTACTTTTTATAATTAAAGTACTCAGAGCCACTTTCTTGGGGGTTTTGTTATCCGGATGTGTTTCCCATCCACCGCTCCCAAGCAGTTGGGGAAATTGCAGACTGTCCAGAATTTTTCTGCAATATCCATCCACTTTTCCGCGGTGGGCAGGGGCATAAATTCAGGACATAGAACGTCCCACAAAGCCCGGCAGATGTCCGCAACTATTCCCGACAAGGTGGAGATTCCAAGCCGGTACTGAAAGTGGAGTGAAGAGAGCGTCTCGCCAGAAGCCAGGAATCTGCAAAACAGATGGAAAAAAATTGTGATTGTCCAGGCTTTGGCAAAACACTGACATGAAAAATCAGTCTGTACATGTAAGAACTATAATTCTGCAGGCTTTTAGTAAATGGCAGAACAAAAACAATACACGCATTTGTTTAATATCACGTAATGTGACGAGGAGCCGTTCGTCCGGAAGAATCGCACGACGGAGCTGTGTGTCCTGTCTCTGGGCGGCTCCTTCAACACGAGCAAGCAAATCCCTGAAACTTTCTTGGGACATCCGTGTATAGTCCGAAAATTTAGCCGGGTTTGCCTGGAGCTCGCTGAAGAGGGTGTGGTACGCTCCACGGCTCTCCCGGACTTCAATAATCGAATGTCTCCAAAAACCGCCGCTGCCATCTTCGCGCTCTCTCTCTCTCCCTTTGTTGCTGGCAAGCAAAAGCCAGAAACAGCGCGATGTCCATATCCAAGTTTATGCGAAAAGTCTCCCAATCCAGATCCATGGTGAAGAATTCAGCTGAACAGGGTCTATTTAAAGAAGTTCCATGACACTCGCCCACGGGTGTCCCATTGGTGGAGTGTGTTTCAAGGATTTTCCTCTTGTGCAATGTGTGACTCATGCGCCTAAAAAACGCAAACGCATGAAAAACTCTAGATAAACTCATGTAAACGCTACTTTTTTTGTCATGCGTACTTTGATGCCTTAAAAAAACCATGCGCTTGCAAGCTTGTTTGCGTTTTTGCACACGTTTTCAGTAGCGCACGATGCGCTGCGCTAAAAGACGCAAATGTGAAATTAACCTAAAAACTGCACCCCCAAGTGCTTCACAGAAGTTTATAACGTAGAGCCGTGAAAATAAAAAAATCATATTTTTTTCCACAAAAATGATCTTTTTGCCCTAAATTTTTATTTTTATAAGGGTAACAGGAGAAATAGGACCCCAAAAGTTGATGTGCAATTTGTCCTGAGTACGCTGATACCCCATATGTGGGGGTAAACCACTGTGATCGCCTTACTGCGATCTTTGGGAGGCAGAATGAACAAATCCACAAAAGGTGAAGAATTGGTTTTATTTTTTGCGCCATTCCTCGTGCGGTATTAGTGATTTGGCGACTTTATTCTTCGGATCGGTGCGATTTACAGCGATACCAGATTTACATCCTTTTTTCATGTTTAGCTTCTGTCACACACTAAAAGACGCTGTTTTTGGAAGAATTTTTTGTAAGAAATTTTTGCATCGCTGTATTGAGAGCTATAATTTTTCCATATTTCATCCGACAGAGTTATGTGCGGGCTTATTTTTTGCGGGACGAGCGGACGTTTTTATTGGTACCATATTCGGGCACATAACGTTTTTTGATCGCTTCCTATTCCGATTTTTGTGGAAGAAGAATGAACAAAAAACAGCAATTCAGGAATTGTTTTTTTTTTTTCCTCCGTTCCGCGTGTGGCAAAATTGATAAAGCAGCTTTATTCTTCGGGTCACTACGATTACAGCGATACCTCTTTTATATCTTTTTTTTATGTTTTGCCGTTTTTTACACAAAAACTTTTATAGAAAAAATAATTATTTTTGCATCACTTTATTCTGCGAGCTATAACTTTTTTATTTTTTCGCTGATGATGCTACTTGGTGGCTTGTTTTTTGCGGGACAAGATGACGTTTTCAGCGGTACCATGTTTATTTATATTCGTCTTTTTTGATCGCGTGTTATTGCACTTTTTCCAAGCAGTATGATGATACCGCTTGGAAGCAGTATGTTACTAATTTTTTTGTGTTGTTTTTTTTTTTACGGCTTTCACTGAAGGGGTTAACTAGGGTTACGCTTTTATGGATGGGATTTTTATGGACGCGGCGATACCAAACGTGTATTTTTTTGTTTGTTTTTTTTACATAAAAATGTGTATTTTTTAGGGGAATTTTTTAAAATTATTAATATTTTTTTTTACAAATATTTTAAAAAATGTTTTTTTTTACCTAGTCCCTTTATGGGACTTTCACTTTTGATTGCAGGTATAATGCATTGCAATGCTCCAGCATTGCAATGCATTATACCAATGGAGAAAGCTGCTGTGACCATGTTGTGAGCATGGTCACAGTGGCTTTCCGTAGCTAGATGACCCAGAGGTTGTCATGACAACCCCGAGTCATCAAGGCAGAGATCAGGCCCTGCAATTACATTGCGGGGACACCGATCTGAGGCAGAGGGAGCTCCCGACCCTCTGCCTCCCCCCTGAACGCTACGATCTCTCGATCGCAGCAGTCAGGGGGTTAACAGCCAGGGGCGGCGGGGGCGCCGCTTCTGGCTGTCAATGCAGGAAGCTCGGCCATTGCAGCGCTGAGCTCCTGCACTGATGGGCAGGAGAAGCTGAAATTTCAGCCTCTCCTGCCCGATCGCTGCTGTGTTTGGTCAGTCAGGTTGACTGACCAATCACAGCGCTGTGGGTGCGGGGACCGACGGCATGGGTCCCCGCACCTCTTGCCGTGCCTGTCAGCTGTCATAGACAGCTGTCGGCACTGAACTACCACTGCGTGTTTACACACAGTGACAGTTCAAAGGCGTGACGTGCACAGTCCGTCCTGGTGCCGGAACTGACATCCTGCCATGACGGACTGTGCACGTCAATGGACAGTAAGGGGTTAAAAAGTTTGAGGACCCCTGGTTTACAGAATATGTAATATTGTGTACATAGTGTATTACACATGCTACAGTGTGTATGCACAGCAAACGGTGTTTCTCTGTAGGTACAGTAGAGACCAAAAGTTTGGACACACCTTTTCATTTAAAGATTTTTCTGTATTTTCATGACTATGAAAATTGTAAATTCACAATGAAGGCATCAAAAGTATGAATTAACACATGTGGAAATATATACTTAACAAAAAAGTGTGTAACAACTGAAATGATGTCTTATATTCTAGGTTCTTCAAAGTATCCACCTTTTGCTTTGATGACTGCTTTGCACACTCTTGGCATTCTCTTGATGAGCTTCAAGAGGTAGTCACCAGAAATGGTTTTCACTTCACAGGTGTGCCCTGTCAGGTTTAATTAGTGGGATTTCTGGCCTTATGAATGGGTTTGGGACCATCAGTTGTGTTGTGCAGAAGTCTGGTGGATACACAGCTGATAGTCCTACTGAATAGACTGTTAGAATTTGTATTATGGCCAGAAAAAAGCAGCTAAGGCTACTTTCACATTTGAGTTTTTTTGCGCAGCGCATCGTGAAACGCATTAAAAAATGCATGCAAACGCTTATAAACGTGCAATATTTAGTCGCATCAGCGTGTGCATTACGACCAAAAAACGCAGCGTTTGTATGCGATTTCAAGCTTTTTGCATGCGTTTGCGTTTTTTTCGGCGCATGGTTTGTCTACGTGTCACATTTCTATCAACTCTGTCTCTATCATCTCTGTCTCTATCATCTCTGTCTCTATCATATCATTGTCTCTATCATCTGTCTCTATCATCTGTCTCTATCATCTTGTCTCTATCAATCTCTTGTCTCTATCATCTGTATCAACTCTTTCTCTATCATCTGTCTCTATCATCTCTGACTCATCTGTCTCTATAATCTCTGTCTCTATCATCTCTGTCTCTATCATCTCTGTCTCTATCAACTCTGTCTCTATCATCTCTGTCTCTATCATCTGTATCAACTCTGTCTCTATCATCTGTATCAACTCTGTCTCTATCATCTGTCTGTATCATCTGTATCAACTCTGTCTCTATCATCTGTCTCTATCATGTTTTTATCTACACTCCTCACAATGTTGCTTGTTAGGGGATTGTTTAAACAAGTGTTTAAACATTATTTTCTCCAAAATCGCGTGCGCGCAAAAGCGCTGACGAGCGCAAAGCCATGCGCACGGCAGCGCACCCATAGACTGCAATGTTATTTTTTGCGCATAGCGTTTTTTTAAAGCGGTTGGGCGGAAAAAAATGCAACATGTAGCGTCTAGCGCGTATGGGCGCACACCTGGAAAATGCTCAGTGCACGCCAAACGCAGATGAATGTGTGCAAGCGCTAGACCCTGCGCCCGCCATGTTAAAGATAGGGGAACATTGCGCATGCGACCAATAGTGCACGATGCGCTGCGCAATAAAACACAAGTGTGAAAGTAGCCTAAGTAAAGAAAAACGAGTGGCCATCATTACTTTAAGAAATGAAGGTCAGTAAGTCCGAAAAATTGGGAAAACTTTGAAAGTGTCCCCAAGTGCAGTTGTAAAAACCATGAATCGCTACAAAGAAACTGGCTCACATGAGGACCTCCCCAGGAAAGGAAGACCAAGAGTCACCTCTGCTTCTGAGGATAAGTTTATCCGAGTCACCAGCCTCAGAAATCGCAGGTTTACAGCAGCTCAGATTAGAGATCAGGTCAATGCCACACAGAGTTCTAGCAGCAGACACATCTCTATTACAACTGTTAAGAGACTTTGTGCAGCAGGCCTTCATGGTAAAATAGCTGCTAGGAAACCACTGCTAAGGACAGGCAACAAGCAGAAGAGACTTGTTTTGGGCTAAAGAACACAAGGAATGGACATTAGACCAGTGGAAATCTGTGCTTTGGTCTGATGAGTCCAAATTTGAGATCTTTGGTCCCAACCACCGTGTCTTTGTGCGACGTAGAAAAGGTGAACGGATGCCAGGTTCCCACCGTGAAGCATGGAGGAGGAGGTGTGTGGTGTGGGGGTGCTTTGCTGGTGACACTGTTGGGGATTTATTCAAAATTGAAGGCATACTGAACCAGCATGGCTACCACAGCATCTTGCAGCGGCATGCTATTCCATCAGGTTTGCGTTTAGTTGGACCGTCATTTATTTTTCAACAGGACAATGACCCCAAACACACCTCCAAGCTGTGTAAGGGCTATTTAACCAAGAAGGAGAGTGATGGGGTGCTACGCCAGATAATCTGGCCTCCACAGTCACCAGACCTGAACCCAATCGAGATGGTTTGGGGTGAGCTGGACAACAGAGTGAAGGCAAAAGGGCCAACAAGTGTTAAGCATTTCCGGGAACTCCTTCAAGATTGTTGGAAGACCATTTCGGTGACTACCTCTTGAAGCTCATCAAGAAAATGCCAAGAGTGTGCAAAACAGTCATCAAAGCAAAAGGTGGCTACTTTGAAGAACCTAGAATATAAGACATATTTTCAGTTGTTTACACACTTTTTTGTTAAGTATATAATTCCACATGTGTTAATTCATAGTTTTGATGCCTTCAGTGTGAATGTACAATTTTCATAGTCATGAAAATACAGAAAAATCTTTAAATGACAAGGTGTGTCCGAACTTTTGGTCTGTACTGTACATGAGTGCATGTGTACAGTATATACTCTGTGTGTGTGTACGCTTGTGTACGTCTGGCCTGGGTTGATGAGCCGCCCTATATTGCAGATTTACAGAGGGCCACTCCTGTAGCCAGACCTCACTGTGAACTAATGATTTGCATCTGACATGATTTAACATGCATTCAGGACATTGTGGGCCGAGGCACTGCTTCAGACCCCTTAAGAGTGGGCACTAGCGATGAGCGAGCGTGCTCGGATAACATCTTATCCAATCATGCTCAGATGTTATCCAAGTATCTCGGGCGGCTCGTATATTATTTCGAGTTCCCGCGGCTGCATGTATAGCTGCTGTTGAACAGCCTCAACCCATGATGGGATTGCCTGTTTGTTAGCAATCCCCACGTGTCCAGGCGTCTAACAGCGCAAATCATGCAGCTATCGATCATTATTATCTATCTATCACAGGTAACATACAGCCATGTTCCCAGGCTTTAGGTATGGCCACACAAAAACATTTTACAAGTGTGTGATCCCAATGAGTTTTTAGTATTGAATAAACTAGTGAGTGACGTCCAAACAGAATCCACCTGAAGAACGGTCAGGTCACTTCTTTTAACCGCTCGGCGTCTTTGAAATCCCGAAGCTAAAAGAAGTTGAAAAGTCTGAAGATGTGCACAGCAAGTTGTTTAAAATTGCAGCACATATGTTCATTCATTTTAGTATTTATTTAGCACTTTTCAGGTTATGGAGCATATTCACCTGAAAAAGATGTCTGCACGCGCCATTTCAGTGAATTCTATACTAAGTCACTGTATGCCGCTACTATATCGCAGCCCAGGGTTGAGGTCACACAAGCGAGATGACGCCACAAGGAAGATGCCAAAAATTCTGTTTGCAACATGCTTGTCATAATCATGGCACCTTGTGGGTTGCAATGGCATAGAATGGTCATTGGTCGTGAGTCTCAGCCAAAGTCACTGTGTAGCCCTGGTCTAATGTCACAGTTGGGATTTCACATGTGTGAATGCTGTACATGCACAGTACAATGATGGGGCAGGATGAGGATCTGAACCTGTGCCACCAACAGTGGGGTCCGCCATAACACGTTGCTCTCAGCCTTTCCACTACTTAGGTAATAGTATCAGTTGTTGCTGCTCCTAAGTGGCTAGAAAGAGAATGGGAGCCTTTGTCACACAGGACAGCAGACTGTTAATAGCTTTCATGGCAGCTTGTGGCCAAGCAGCTCTACAACCTTATCATACAATAATTTTTTAACGGCACAACCCCTTTAAGGGAATCTTTAAGCTAATTCTACCCCCTCTGCCTAACTGATTACATTTGTCAAAATGAATCCTTAACCGTATTAAACAAAACGCTGATCTGCTGCAGAGGAATCCACTTTAGAAGTGGTATGCAAATGAGTTTGCAAGTGCTCTGGGTGGGATACAGCACTTCCACTGACTTGGCTCCCAGCTCCATTTTATACCTAAGGCTATATCTGAAATATCATAGCTTTTACTGGTACTATAAAAGGCAGCTTACAATTTGCATTAAAAAAGCAGCAAAAATGCAACTTGTGAACATAACCTAACTCTGCCCATATTATATCCCAGTTACATGAATTATGTGTATTTATATTCTGACAAATATGGAACTTCAGTTTATTGTTTAGGTTTGATATTTGTGTTCTATACTGTAAATTTGTCCTTGTATATGTTTCGATAACATCGTTGTGGTACGGAGGGGGGCCCATACCTAATTCTCGCACAGGGGCCCTTTGCAGTCTGTGTCCGCCCCTGGTAGAAACTCACCACAAGTGACCCTATTTTGGAAACTAGCCCCCACAAGGAACTTATCTAGATGTGTGGTGAGCACTTTGAACCCCCAAGGGCTTCACAGAAGTTTATAATGCTTGGGCATGAAAATAAAAAAATCATATTTTTTCCACAAACATGATCTTTTTGTCCCCAATTTTTTTATTTTCCCAAGGGTAACAGGAGAAATTGGACCCGAAAAGTTGGTGTCCAATTTCTCCTGAGTACGCTGATGTCCCATATGTTGGAGAAAACTACTGCATGGGCACACGTCGGGGCTCGGAAGGGAAGTAGTGACGTTTTGAAATGCCGACTTGATGGAATGGTCTGTGGGCGTCATGTTACGTTTGCAGAGCCCCTGATGTGCCTAAACTGTGGAAACCCCCCAAGTGACCCCATTTTGGAAGCTAGACCACCCAGGGAACTTATCTAGATGTGTAGTGAGCACTTTGAACCCCCAAGTGCTTCACAGAAGTTTATAACCCAGAGTCATGAAAATAAAAAATCATTTTTTTTCTCCAAAAATGATTTTTTAGCCCGCAATTTTTTATTTTCACAAGGGTAACAGGAGAAATTGGAAACCAAAGTTGTTGTCTGAGTAGCTGGTACCCCATATGTGTGGGGGAACCACTGTTTGGGCACACGTCAGGGCTTGTAAGGAAGTAATGACGTTTTGAAATACAGACTTTTATGGAATGGTCTGCGGCGTCATGTTACGTTTGCAGAGCCCATGATGTGCCTAAACAGTAGAAACCCCCCACAAGGGACTCCATTTTGAAAACTAGATCCCCTAGGAACTCATCTAGATGTGTGGTGAGCACTTTGAATCTCCAAGTTCTTCACAGAAGTTTATAACGCAGAGCCGTGAAAATAAAAAATTTTTCCACAAAAATAATATTTTTAAGTCCCAATTTTTTATTTTCGCAAGGGTAACAGGAGAAATTAGACCCCCAAAATTGTTGTGCAATTTTTCCTGAGTACGCTGATACCCCATCTGTGGGGCTAAACCACTGTTTGGGCGCACGTCGGGGCTCGGAATGGAGGGAGCACTGTTTGACTTTTGAACGCAAAATTGACTGGAATAAATGGTGGCGACATGTCGCGTTTGGAGACCCCTGATGTTCCTAAATGCGGAAACCCCTCAATTCTATCTCCAACCCTAACCACAACACACCCCTAACCCAACCCAACCTAACCCTAACCCAACCTAACCCAATCACAACCTAACCCTAATCCCAACTCTACCCCTAACCACACTAACCCTAATTCCAACCTAACCCACAATGCCTAACCAACCGTAACCCTGAATTCCAACCGTAACCCTAATTCTAACCCTAATCCGTAACCCTAATTCCAACCCTAATCCTAACCCTAATTCATCCCTAACCCTACTTCTAACCCTAGTTCTAACCCTAACCTAGTTCTAACCCTAATGCTAACCCTAATGGAAAAATAAAAAATATTTCTTTATTTTATTACTTGTCCCTACCTATGGGGGTGATAAAGGGGGGTTTATTTACTTTTTTTTTTTTGATCACTGTGAGAGTTTATCACAGTGATCAAAATAAATGAATGGAATCTGCGGCCGGGGCGCACTACGCATGCCCCGCCATTTTCCAAGATGGCAGCGCCTATGAAAAATCCCAGAGGGACTCCGGACGGCCACAGGGACATCGCAGGTCCCATGAGAGGTGAGGGGGGTGATCGGAATGCGGGGGAGCGCGGACGAGGGACGCTAGAGACGATTGCGACCAATCGCCGCCGTCACTCGGTGTGGGGGGGTCGGATCTCGGTCTCCAGCCATGGCAGATGCTATTGCAGCATGGGCCATGGCTGGATTGTAATATTTCACCAAATTTCATTGGTGAAATATTACAAATCGCTGATTGTTTCATTTTTAACAGCCAATCAGAGCGATCGTAGCTACGTGGGGGTTAAGACACCCCCCCTGTGGTGAAGCACAAAGGGTCTTGTGCCTGCGGGTCGGGTGACCTTTCAGTGACCCCGGTCACCCGAACCGCAGGAACGCGATTTATACCATGACGCCTACGTAAGCGTCATGGGTCGGGAAGGGGTTAATGGCCGCTGGTAAAGGCGTATTGGTGGTTGTTAAGGGGTTAATCTAATAAAAAGCCTGGGATTTTGGTAGATATTATGGCATAAAGGTCTGGGGCCCACTACTATTTTTGACCTATTCTATACAGCACCATAGTAAACGGGTTGTCCAATGAATACAGGTTATCCCCTAGGCAGAGAATAGGTTACACCTTACTAACCAGTGTGTCTTACCAATGAGACCTGCTCTTAATGCAGAACGGGGGACTTTCATCCCTGACAACGACTTCTTTATGAAACTGCTGGAAAAGTTTGGAAAAGTTAAGCTAATGAATGGAGCAGCGGTCCAGCATGCTCACTGCTATTCCATGCTAACGGAGATGAACGTCCCAGCGGCTGGTCCCTCACCGATATTCACATTATCACATATTCTCTGTATTGTAAATGAATCCAAACTTCTGTAAGAAGCCTCTGGCCACAAGAGAGAGATTAGCATCTGGCTCTTCTTCCTGCACCATTACACATTAGTTTGTTCTGCATAGGAAAGTTTCTAACATGACGAGCAAGTTGTGCCAAGTTTATTATATCGTGTGAGGAAATAGGGCACAATTCAACATTTTTGCATATTTTTTCATTCATACACCTTCCAACACTATTCATAAATCCCTCCCGTCATCTGAACCTATGGATCAGTGTGAACTTGTGCTACTTGTGTAGTAACGCTTGTCATCTCTGCTCCGTCCTGTCTTCCAGCACAGGGTTAATGACGCACCGACTCCATACCTGTCTTCATGGTTTGGTCTTAGATGTCAGATCCTGATTCCCAAGAAAATCCCACCAACCCAAGATTGTGAAAGAAACGCACAAAACACTTTTATTGGATGTTAATTAGATTGAATTTTATTACAAATCACATTATTATTTCATTCAGTGTCTGAAATTTAGAATTAGCCAATTACTATGGTACAGACACTGAAAATGGCACAACCTCCGACTCACGAAGAATCATCCTACAGCACTCAGGAGAGGAAAAACCCCATGGTGGAAACCTCTAGGGAACCATGGCTGGAGGACTGCCCTTCCCTTGGGCTTAGAAGGTTAATGCCAACACGGAACAGAAAATTATTCCAGAATTCATATATTGTATCATATTTACAGTGAGACATAATATACATCCACCATAGATATGATAGCAGTGACATCACATAGTCACACAGGTTACACATTACATCACCAGAAAACAGGCAGTAATGGAGAAGGTCAAACCGGTGCCCTGTGCGAGCGCCGTATGGAGAAGCCTAATGCGACCTCTCCTGGCCGTACACAAAATGGTGAAGGCGGCCAGTACTGGACGTAAGGGAGATCTGGCTGCAACATCTGGCACCCCATTGATCGCTAGGGTTACTTTAATATGGCTGGCTAGGCCATAGGGCTGATCTGGCTGGCTAGGCGGTATGGCTGATCTGGCTGGCTAGGCGGTATGGCTGATCTGGCTGGCTAGGCGATATGGCTGATCTGGCTGGCTAGGCGGTATGGCTGATCTGGCTGGCTAGGCGGTGTCCCCTTCCTCCCTCCCATTGCGGAGTGATGAAGCTCCAGGTCTCCAGACACATCAAGTACGGCTCTTCATACGGCTGAATGACCTGTGGTTCTGGAATCTTCTATGTCGTAGATGTATGTGTTTATGACATCAGCATAGTTGCCGTAGTTACCACAGTTGTTTATTACTGATGCTTCATTGGCTAGAAAGTCTCTCTCAGTGTTCCAAAGTATTAACCCTTGAAGAACTGGCATTGTGCCTAACTCTAGAAGCCTGTAAAATAAACTTGTTTCTAGGTAGGACCAGTATAATTTTTTTCATTTTAAAAATGCCCTAAACAAAGTCTAATTAGTGAGCGCATCTACAGATTTTTGTTTTAATAAAGTATCTTTATTGAAATTTTCCAGCAAATGTTTATAACAAGCATGATCAAAATGGTGTAGATTAAAAAAAAACACAAAGAAGAGAGGAATAGGAAGAGGAAAGAGAAAAGAAAAAACGGACATTCGTCACCTTAATGATAGTACATGGAAAGACAACATCTCTCTGGAAGTCCTGACAATGTACAGTAGTCCTTTCTATTGCTCAAGAGATAGGACTAGGGTTGAGCATTCCGATACTGCAAATATCGGGTATCGGCCGATATTGGCTGTATCGGAATTCCGATTCCGAGTACCGATATTTTCGTCATATCGGATACCGGAATCGGAATTGTCACTGTCACTGTCAGTGTCCGTCGGTCGGGTCTGTCAGGAGTCAGCGGCACTTACCCGGCAGAAGATCTCCGGCGGTCACATCCCGGACTGCTTAATGGCCGCCATCCTCTTCTCCCCGGCGGTCACATGCAGTTTCTCGCGATAACTGCAGTGACTGCTGGGTAATCGCGGCCGTAAAGCAGTCCGATGACGTCACCGCCGGGGAAGCAGGTAATCAGCTGTGCTGCGCCGGGATGTCAGGCTCTGCCTGTCATTCCGATGTAGCAGAGCTGGATCGTCGTGGGACTGTCGTTACTATGGACTGCGTCGGACAGGTGGTATACTGTTGGTTTGTTTTTTTTCTTTTTTTACAGGAGATCGATGGCGTCGCAGGAATGAGAGAGTAATAAAAAAAATGAAAACTGTGTTGTCTCTTTTATTTCATTAAAAGACTTTTTTCTTGCTGTGTCTTTTTTTTACACATTTAAAAACTTTGGGATTAATAATGGATCGGTGTCTTATTGACACCTCTCCATTATTAACCGGGCTTATTGTCACCGTGCAATCAACGGTGACATTAACCCCTTATTACCCCGCTTGCCACCGCTACAGGGCAAGTGGGAAGAGCCGGGTAAAGTGCCACAATTGGCACATCTTTTGATGCGCCAAATGTGGGGCTGCTGTAGCCTGGTATTATCAGGCTGTTGAGGGCCAAAATCCATGGGCCTTGACAGTCTTTTAATACCAGGCCGCAGCAGTCTGCATTTTACTTGGCTGGTTAACAAAAATAGGGGGACCCCTACGCCGTTTTTTTTTCGAGGGGATCCCCTATTTTTGTTAACCAGCCAAGCTAAGCAGACTGATGTGGCCTGGTATTATCAGGCTTGCAAGGTCCATGGATATTGGATCCTTACCAGCCTGAAAAACCAGGCCTCAGCGGTCTGCTTCATCTGGCTGGTTAACAAAAATAGGGGGGACCCCACGCCAATTTTTTTTCGAGGGGATCCCCTATTTTTGTTAATCAGCCAAGATATGCAGACTGCTGTGGCCTGGTATTATCAGGCTGGCAAGGTCCATGGATCTTGGCTCCTTAACAGCCTGAAAATCCAGGCCTCAGCGGTCTGCTTCATCTGGCTGGTTAACAAAAATAGGGGGGACCCCACGCCATTTTTTTTTCGAAGGGAACCCCTATTTTTGTTAATCAGTTCCCTCTGACGTCACTGATTGTGTCCCTGGCTGACCTGAAGTGAAAGTGGAAAGCAATCAATTAAGCTTTCCACTTCCTCTCCTGTCAGCCAGGAGAGGAGCTCATTCATTTGGGGGTTTACTGTGAGGCTGCAGCATTAGCTGCGGTCCCTGCAGTAAACATTAACCCTTTCTGAAGGATTACACCGTGGGACCTGACTGTGCATCGGATTGGTAAGAATAATTTTGCTTTATTATTTTATTTTTATTACAGGAAATGGTTTTAGCAGGTAAATAAAATATGGTCAAAAACTGTGTGATTATTTCATTAAACTTCTTTTTTATTAAAGTGTGTGTTTTGATTTTTCTTTCATACATTAGGATTAATAATTGATAGTTGTCTAATTGACAGCTCTCAATTATTAACCTGGCTTAAAGTGACCTTTCAATTGCAAGGTCATTTTAACCCTTATTAACCCATTCGCCACCGCTACAGGGCAATGGGAATAGACGGGCAAAGTGCCAGAAAGGGCAAATCTAATTAGAGATTTGCCCTTTCTGGGGTGTCTGGGGGCAGATGTTAAGTAGCCGGGGGGGGCCAAAAAAAATGGTCCCTCTCTGGGCTATTATTATCTGCCCCCACTCACTGGCTTTGTCTGTCTGGTTGCGAAAATAGGGCGGGAGCCCACGCATTTTTTTTCAGCAATTTTACACCTCATATATATATATACATGTCATTGAATTTGTGACACATATATATATATATATATATATATATATTTATATTTATAGTTCATACACTTCTACATAGTATAATAGCCGCTAATTCAATTGCCGGCTTTTGTGAAAATGCAGAACCCGACATGAAATGACACTTGGTGTACATAGGGTTAACCATGTCTTTTCATGTAGTTTGATATCTGATTTGCACAAACAATTACATGAGTGTAAGTGTGCAAAATTTCACACCTGTAGGGGTTAATTAACCCCTTACTGCCATCGGACGTACTATCCCATCCATGGTACCTGGGCCCGTATGACCGGGGACGGGATAGTACGTCATAGGCGATCAGCTGCGCTCCTGAGGGGAGCGCAGCTAATCGCCGCCGGGTGTCAGCTGATTATCACAGCTGACACCCATGACTGTGTGTCAGGAGCGGTCACGGACCGCTCCCGGCACATTAACCCCTTGCACACCGCGATCAAACATGATTGCGGTGTACTGGGGGCACAGGGGAGGATCGCGCAGGGGACACCCTCAGAGCAGCGCTGTTCTGAGGGCTTCCTCCCTCCCAGGACCCGGATCCAAGATGGCGCCGGGGTCCTGGAGGGAGGCGGCTACCTCAGTGCCTGCCGAGAGCAGGCACTGAGAAGCCTGCTGCACTGCCTGAGCGATCGCTGGTGTGACAGAGTGCTGTGCACTCTTTTATTCTATAAAAGCGCCAAAACATGAAAAAATGATATAAATGAGGTATCGCCATATCGTACTGACCCGAAGAAAAAAACTGCTTTATCAATTTTACCACACGCGGAACGGTATAAACGCCTCCCCCAAAAGAAATTCATGAATTGCTGATTTTTGTTCATTCTAACCTCCAAAAATCGAAATAAAAAGCGATCAAAAACGTCACGTGCTCAAAAATGGTACCAATAAAAACGTCAACTCGTCCCGCAAAAAATAAGACCTCACATGACTCTGTGGGCCAAAATATGCAAAAATTATAGCTCTCAAAATGTGATGATGCAAAAACTATTTTTGCAATAAAAAGCGTCTTTTAGCGTGACAGCTGCCAATCATAAAAACCCGCTATAAATAGTAAATCAAACCCCCCTTTATCACCCCCTTAGTTAGGGAAAAATAATAAAATTAAAAAAAAGCATTTATTTCCATTTTCCCATTAGGGTTAGGGTTAGGGTTGGCGCTAAAGTTAGGATTAGGGTTAGGGTTGGGATTAGGGGTGTGTTAGGGTTAGGTTTGTGGTTAGGGTTGGGACTAGGGTTAGGGGTGTGTTGGGGTTAGGGTTGGAGTTAGAATTGGGGGGTTTCAGCTGTTTAGGCACATCAGAGGCTCTCCAAATGTGACATGGCGTCTGATCTCAATTCCAGCCAATTCTGCGTTGAAAAAGTCAAACGGTGCTCCTTCACTTCTCAGCTCTGCCATGCGTCCAAACAGTAGTTTATCCCCACATATGGGGTATCAGCGTACTCTGGACCCCAAGAGTTATTGTGCAATTTGTCCTATTTCTTCTGCTACCCTTGGGAAAATAAAAAACTGGGGGCGAAAAATATCATTTTTGTACAAAAAAATATATTTTTTTGTTTTTACGGCTGTACATTATAAACTTCTGTGAAGCACTTGGGGCTTCATAGCGCTCACCACACATCTAGATAAGTTCCTTGTGGGGTCTATTTTCCAAAATGGGGTCACTTGTTGGGGATTTCCACTGTTTAGGCGCATCAGGGGCTCTCCAAATGCGACATGACGCCCCCAGACCATTCCATCAAAGTCTGCAATCCAAAACGTCACTACTTCCCTTCCGAGCCCCAACGTGTACCCATACAGTAGTTTTCTCCCACATATTGGATATCAGCGTACTCAAGACAAATTGGACAACAACTTTTGGGGTCCAATTTCTCCTGTTACCCTTGTAAAAATAAAATATTGGGGCAAAAAAATCATTTTTGCAAAAAAAAAAAGGATTTTTTATTTTTACGGCTGTGCGTTATAAACTTCTGTGAAGCACTTCGGGGTTCAAAGTGCTCACCACACATCTAGACAAGTTCCTTGTGGGGTCTATTTTCCAAAATGGGGTCACTTGTGGGGGGTTTCCACTGTTTAGGCGCATCAGGGGCTCTCCAAATGCGACATGACGCCCCCAGACCATTCCATCAAAGTCTGCAATCCAAAACGTCACTACTTCCCTTCCGAGCCCTGACGTGCGCCCATACAGTAGTTTTCTCCCACATATTGGGTATCAGCGTACTCAGGACAAATTGGACAACAACTTTTGGGTTCCAATTTCTCCTGTTACCCTTGTGAAAATAAAATATTGGGGGCAAAAAAAATCATTTTTGTAAAAAAAAAAAGATTTTTTATTTTTACGGCTGTACGTTATAAACTTCTGTGAAGCACTTCGGGGTTCAAAGTGCTCACCACACATCTAGATAAGTTCCTTGTGGGGTCTATTTGCCAAAATGGGGTCACTTGTGGGGGGTTTCCACTGTATAGGTGCATCAGGGGCTCTCCAAATGTGACATGACGCCCCAGACCATTCCATCAAAGTCTGCAATCCAAAACGTCACTACTTCCCTTCCGAGCCCTGACGTGCGCCCATACAGTAGTTTTCTCCCACATATTGGGTATCAGCGTACTCAGGACAAATTGGACAACAACTTTTGGGTTCCAATTTCTTCTGTTACCCTTGTGAAAATAAAATATTGGGGACGAAAAAATCATTTTTGTAAAAAAAAAAAGATTTTTTATTTTACGGCTGTACGTTATAAACTTTAGTGAAACACCTGGGGGTTAAAAGTTCTCACCACACATCTAGATAAGTTCCTTGAGGGGTCTAGTTTCCAAAATGGCGTTATTTATGGGGGTTTCCACTGTTTAGGCAGATCAGGAGCTCTCCAAACACGACATGGCGTCCAGCCAATTCTGCGTTGAAAAAGTCAGACGGCGCTCCTTCCCTTCCAAACTCTGCCATGCACCCAAACAGTGGTTTACCCCCACATATGGGGAATCAGCGCACTCAGGACAAATTGCACAATAACTTTTGGAGTCTTGTTACCCTTGGAAAAATAAAAATTGGGGTGAAAAGATCATTTTTGTGGAAAAAATATGATTTTTTTTACGTTATAAACTTGTGTGAAGCACTTGGGGGTTCAAATTGCTCACCAAAGATCTATAAAAGTTCCTTAGGGGGTCTAGTTTCCAAAATGGGGTCATTTGTGGGGGGTTTCCACTGTTTAGGCACATCAGGGGCTCTCCAAATGCAACATGGCATCCAATCTCAATTCCAGCCAATTTTGGTTGGAAAAAGTCAAATGGTGCTCCTTCCATTCCGAGCTCTGCCGTGCGCCCAAACAGTGGTTCCCACCCACATATGGGGTATCAGCGTACTCAGGACAAATTGGACAACAACTTATGTGGTCCAATTTCTCCTGTTACCCTTGAGAAAATAAAAAATTAGTGACTAAAAGATAATTTTTGTGGGAAAAAAATAGGATTTTTTATTTTCATGCCGGGCATTATAGACTTGTGTGAAGCACTTGGGGGTTCAAAGTGCTCACCAAAGATCTAGATAAGTTCCTTAGGGGGTATAGTTTCCAAAATGGGGTCACTTGTGGGGGGCTTCCACTGTTTAGGCTCATCTGGGGCACTGCAAACGGAACATGACCCCCATCAACGTCTGCATTCCAAAACGTTACTACTTCCTTTCCAAGCCCTGCCGTGCACCCAAACAGTTCCCCCCCCACATATGGGGTATCAGCGTACTCAGGACAAATTGGACAACAACTTTTGGGGTCCAATTTCCTTGGGAAAATTCAAAAATTTGGGACTAAAAAATCATTTTTGTGGAAAATTGTTTTGTTTTTTTTTCACACCCAAGCATTATAAGCTTTTGTGAAACACTTGGGAGTTCAAAGTGCTCACAACAGATCTAGATAAGTACCTTAGGGGGTCTAGTTTCCAAAATGGTGTCACTTGTGGGGGTTTCCACTGTTTAGGCGCATCAGGGGCTCTCCAAACACGACATGGCGTCCAATCTCAATTCCAGCCAATTTTAGTTTGAAAAAGTCAAACGGCGCTCCTTCCCTTACGAGCTCTGCCGTGTGCCCAAACAGTGGTTTTCCCCCACATATTGGGTATTGGCGTACTCAGGAGAAATTGCATAACAACCTTATCTGTCCATTTTCTCCTTTTACCCTTGTGAAAATAAAAAAAAAGTTTGTAAAAGATCATTTTTGTGGCTAAAAAGTTAAATATTCATTTTTTCCTTCCACGTTGCTTTAGTTCCTGTGAAGCACCTGAAGGGTTAATAATCTTCTTGAATGCGGTTTTGAGTACCTTGAGGGGTGCAGTTTTTAGAATGGTGTCACTTTGGGGTATTTTCTGCCATATAGACCCCTCAAAGTGACTTCAAATGAGAGGTGGTCCCTAAAAAAAATGGCTTTGTAAATTTTGTTGTAAAAATGAGAAATCGCTGGTCAACTTTTAACCCTTATAACTTCCTAACAAAAAAAAATTTTGGTTCCAAAATTGTGCTGATGTAAAGTAGACATGTGGGAAATGTTATTTCTTAACTATTTTATGTGACATATTTCTCTGTTTTAAGGGAATAAAAATTCAAAGTTTGAAAATTGCAAAATTTTAAAAAATTTTCGCCATATTTGCGTTTTTTTCAAAAATAAACGCAAGTTATATCGAAGAAATTTTACTTCTAACGTGAAGTACAATATGTCACGAGAAAACAATCTCAGAATCGCGAAGATCCGTTGAAGCGTTCCAGAGTTATAACCTCATAAAGAGACAGTGGTCAGAATTGTAAAAATTGGCCCGGTCATTAACGTGCAAACCACCCTTGGGGGTGAAGGGGTTAAAGGTGTAAATTCGTAGCAAAAAAGTCCGTTTTTTTTACAACGAATTTACACCTTTAATTAACCCCTACAGGTGTGAAATTTTGCACACATAGACTGATGTAATTGTTTGTGCAAATCAGATAGCAAAGGACATGAAAAGACATGGTTAACCCTATGTACACCAAG
This sequence comes from Oophaga sylvatica, assembly GCA_033576555.1. Classification (NCBI taxonomy): domain Eukaryota; kingdom Metazoa; phylum Chordata; class Amphibia; order Anura; family Dendrobatidae; genus Oophaga; species Oophaga sylvatica. The sequence goes on along the minus strand of JARQOD010000401.1, from coordinate 106,308 downwards.
TGTCATTTCATGTCGGGTGCTTCTGTCTTTTCACAGAAGCCGGCTTTACCCGGCAATTGAATCAGAGGATATTTTACTATGTAGAAGTGTATAAACTATACATATATGTATATATATATGTCACAATGACATGTATATATATATATATGTATTCTATGTGTGTATATTTAGTGTTTACAAGGAAAGAAAGAGGTTTTTTTAGTTGCGATATTTTGTTCCCATAGACTTACATGGGACTTCCCGGTATCGGGTATCGCCGATATTTAGTGATATCGGCGATACCATTCCGATTCCGATACTTTTGGATATCGGAAAGTATCGCTCAACTCTAGATAGGACGCATGTTTATCTCAAGGGATCCTCCTTATTAAATCAAGCCCAGTCTGTCTCACCAGATGCTAGCCGTAACTCCTCAATCCAGGGCGCCCAAACTTGTTCAAATTTATTAATGGCACCTCTTTTCTTATATACTCCTTTTTCAACATTTAGAAACCAGTATATTTTGTTAATATATTCCTTTTTTCTGGGGCTCTTAGTATCCAACCAATGTTGCCCTATTAATTTTCTCGCTAAGTACAGCACACGCTATAGCTACTTTACCCGGCTCAGGTGTCTGGATATCTTCCATGTATCCCAGTACACAGATAAAGCCGTGGTTTCCAAAGCCACCTGGAAGACTCGCCTAATCACCCCTATTACTTTCCTCCAATATCTCTCCCAATTCAGGACATGACCACATCATATGAAGCAGGGATGCAGCGTCAAAACCACATCTGGGGCAACACGCCTCAGCTCTAGCACCAATCTTTATGAGAAACACAAGTATCCTATAAACATTATGCACCAGGTAAAGTTGGGAAAGTCTATGCTGTTCCCTAAGAGACAAGTGGGGGATCCTTTCCAATATTTCTATCCATTGTCCTTCTTCTATTAGACCAATCTCAGCCTCCCATCTCTCCTTACTGTGTACTAGATCTTTACTTATCACTAAGGTTAATAAATATCTATATAGCAGAGATATTACCCCAGATGAGTTATTTCATTTACTAATTTCGTTTACCAATAGCCCGAAACACCGTGTCTGCAAATTGAGATACTGATTTGGCTTTTATCCTAAGTCATATTGCAAGACTCGTTAAAGGGTTGATTGTGACTTGTAGGATCGCTACTTCCAACAGGAGGCGCTATAGAGTTCAAGTCCTCTTTTTCTCTGAAGAGGCAATTTGCATATTCATTTACTAATTAACTATATAACAGTATTTTGTTCATAAACATTGAAGCCACTATCTGTGAAATCAGCATTAAACTCATGGCGTAACTGGAGATATTTGTAGAAGTCCTTTGAGCTAAGATTAAACTCCTCTTGCAATTGTAAGGCTATGTGCACATGTTCAGGAATCTTTGCAGAAATTTCCTGAGAAAAACTGGACTTTTTCCCAGGAAATCCACATGCGTTTTTATTGCGTTTTTTGTGCGTTTTTGCCGCGATTTTTTTCGTGAACATTCTAGGTCAATAATATAGTGGGAAATGCACAAATTTACAGCGAAAATAATGAACATGCTGCGTTTTTTACCGCGATGCGTTTTTTGCACGAAAAAAACGCACCATGTGCACAAAAATTGCAGAATGCATTCTGAATAATAGGATGCTTACTGCATGCGATTTTTAAGTGTTTTTGCTGCGGAAAAAAAACGTGAAAAATCCTGAACGTGTGCACATAGCCACATTATCCAAGACCAACAGGAATAAATACCCTTCTCACCTCCTTCACCCTCCATTTCTCAAAGACATTGACTCCCAAATAATTACATGTTGATACCTGTTGTAGTCCCGAGCCACTCAAAGTATTAATCTGACCAATCCTCTCATCCAGAGACTTCATCACCGACTTCGACCAATTAATAACAAGACCGAAGTAAGTCCCAAAAGACTGAATCACCTCCATTGCTGAAGGCAGGGATTCTGAAGCATTGGCTAAAAAGAGTAAAGTATCGTCAGTGTATAACGCAGTTTTATTTTATAACACTCGTCTTTTAAACCTCTCTATACCGGAATGTTTCCATATCAAAATCACCAAGGGTTCAATAACCAATGGGAAGAGCAAAGGCGACAATGGGCAACCCTGTCTTGTACCTCCCCCCAGTATACATAATTCTGATAGAAAGCCATTCATCCTTATTCTTGCCGCAGGGTTGGTATATAAGATTGGTATCTAATCTATAAACCTTTACCCTATGTTAAATTCATGTAAGACTGAGCACAGAAATCCACATTCCACGCTGTCAAAAAATTTGGCATTATCTAAGGAGCAAATAACTCCGCTGAGTTATCAATAATGGGCCCTATATAAGCTCCATACAGAATAATGGACTCATATAATGCTCCATTCAGTATAATGGGCCCCATATAATGCTCCATACAGTAAAATAGGCTCCATATAATGCTCCATACAGAATAATGGGCCCTATATAATGCTCCATAGAGAATGGTCCCCATATAATGCTCCATACAGAATGAGCCCTGTATAATGTTCCATACAGAATGGGCCCCATATAATGCTCAATAGAGAATGGGCCCCATATAATGCTCCATACAGAATGAGCCCTGTATAATGTTCCATACAGAATGGGCCCCATATAATGCTCCATAGAGAATGGGCCCCATATAATGCTCCATACAGAATGAGCCCTGTATAATGTTCCATACAGAATGGGCCCCATATAATGCTCCATAGAGAATGGGCCCCATATAATGCTCCATAGAGAATGGGCCCCATATAATGCTCCATACAGAATGAGCCCTGTATAATGTTCCATACAGAATGGGCCCCATATAATGCTGCATACAGAAAGACCCTGTATAATGCTCCATACACAATAATAGCCCCATATAATGCTCCATACAGAATGGGCCCTGTATAATGCTCGATACATTCAAAAAAAAATCAAATACTTACCTCTTCCCGCGCAGGGCTGGTCTCATCAGCGACTTCTGTCTCTGTAGTGCTCAGTACAGAGGCCACTTTGTAGTGATGTAATCACGCTCTCTGCCCTGAGATGTCACAGAGTTAGAAGAGACGGCAACTGCTGAGGAAGATGGAGAGGTATTTCAAACAGTTTAAAGCACGAGGGAGGCCTGGTGTCAGGCCCTATAGCGTGCTGGTGTCCCCGACGGCGAGTGGGCCCCAACACTTGGTGATGACGGCGGCCCTGCCTGCCTGCAAGGGCCCCCCTCCACCTCCGGGCCCAGTGCAGCTGCACCTGCGTTATCTCTGCTCCTGCTCATATATTTCTGCATTTGTGGGTTCGTCCCACTTGTCTTAGACTCATACAGGGATTCATAGAAAATTTTAAATTGCTTTAATATCTGTGGAGTTTCATATAGCGCCTCTCCAGCCCCATTCATAGTGCAGCAATATATGCCGGTCCTTGCTGTGTGTTTGCTACCAATGCTAGATCATACCCCGCTTCTTCACTATCATCAAAATAGAATTGTTTTTATATAATCTATTAACCTTCTCTGGCTCCAATACATGCAAGTTATAGGCATCTTGACCGATTTTCATCTGAAGGAAGTCTGCTCTACCTCCACTGGAAGTGTAGAGTTTTTCCTGTACTCTTCATCTGAGGAATTCACCAAACTGTGTAGTTTTCAACTTCGCTTATGCAAGAAATAATCTTTAATGACCTGTTCTATTAAATGACCATCAATCATCTGCAACCAGAATGCTTTAAAGCTCCAAAGTCTAGGCAGAGATATATTATTAAATTACATTGATAGCTCCACTAACAATGGCGAATGATCTGATAATAGTCTAGGGAGGTATCCCACGACTCTAGTTGTTGAATTATACGGTCCATATCTAAGGCCAAGTCAATACCTGACAGTGTGTTATGCGAGCCAGAGAATCTGGAAAAACAAGATTTTGGTTGCTTACCGTAAAATCTGTTTCTCGAAGCCTTCATTGGGGGACACAGATAACCATGGGTGTATTCTGCTGCCACTAGGAGGCGCTGACACTATGCATATGCAAAAATAAGGGTTGGCTTCTCCTCTGCAGTATACACCCCACCGACTGCAAGAAGCAATTCAGTTAGTGAGAAAGCAGTAGGAGAACAACATGATAGAATACCCAAAGGACAACTCAACTGTAACAACAGCACATAGGAAAGTAATATGAGTTGCAGAAAAAAGACATGGAAGGGTGCTGTGTCCCCCAATGAAGGCTTTGAGAAACAGATTTTACGGTAAGTAACCAAAATCTTGTTTTCTCTATCGCCTTAATTGGGGGACATGGGACGTCCTAAAGCAGTCCATGGGGAGGGAAACAGCATAAAACTCTATTGCGATCAAAGAGCTTACCACTGCCGCCTGCAAGATACCTCTGCATAGGTTGATAACCACCGAAGCGTAGGTATGGACCCGGAATAATCTGCAGACTTGTGAATGAAAAACCAGTTGCCGCTTTGCAGAGCTATAGGGCGGATGCCCCATGTATACCGGCCAGGAGGCGCCTACTGCTCGGGAAGAGTGAACCTCTTCTTAACCAGAGAGCCTCCGAAGTGCGGACCTGATCCGGCTCGCAATCGTAGCCTTGCAGGCGTGCGTCATCTAGATGATGAATAGGAGATCCGACTTCCTAAAGGAAGCGGTGTTAGTGAGATAGATCCTCACTGCCCTGATCAGGTCTAGCCTGTTTAGTGAGTGCTCCGGAGAATGAGTCGGAGCTAGACAGAAGGAAGAAAGTACAGAGTCCTCTATCAGGTGAAAGGTGGATACCACCCTGAAAAGGAAGGAAGGTGGAGGGTGCAACACCACCCTATCCTGGCGAAAAAAAGTCCTAGAGGGAAAGTCTTGACTGAGAATGGGACAAAGGACTTTTGAAAGAAGATAGAGAAGACTGGTACCTGCCCCCTTCAGAGGACTAAGGGCAAGGCCAGCATCAAGACCTGCTTGGCGAAAGGCCAAAAAAGGAGAGAATGACAAAAACAATGGTAAAAACCATTCGACTCACAGCGGAGGAAAAATGGGCACTCCAGGTCCGATAACGAACCCTATAAGACGATGGTTCTCTAGACTGGATCATGGAGCGTAATACCCGATCAGAGAAATCGGACGCTCTTAGAACCGCGTCTTTAACAGCCACGCTGTCGAATGAACCACTAAGAACTCTGGTGGAAGATTAGTCCCTGTGACAGCGTCCCGGGGGCGCCCTCCAGAAGATTGACGATCTCTGCGGAACCAGACCTACTGGGTCCATGAGGAGCGATCGGATTGACCGGCACCCCTTCCGCTATAATACTTTTCAATGTCCTGGGAAGAAAAGTAAAGGGGAGAAAGCAGGCAGGGAAGCGCGAACTGCGACTAGGGAAAACCCTGTGGGTCCTGTCGGAAACATCGTCTCCTCCCAGAGAGGAATTCTGGATACCTAGACCCTCGCCAGGGGACTCCTGGACCCCCCTTTGTGAACAATGTATGTCACCGTTGTGGTAACCTTCGTCAGAATTCTGACCGCACGCTACTGAGAAGCGATTTCCCAGTGATGGGGTTAAGAAGGATGCTAATCGGACCCAGGACGCACAGACTTAGTCTGTTTCCCGACAAGATTCGCAGTCTCACTGTAAGACTGCGTGGTGAGGGAAGGAATGAAGGAGTGTAAAATCTACCTGGAGGTAGATGTATCCCTCTCTCGGAGAACTCAGTGCCAAGCGGGCATCTGCATGGCATGCAACTAACTGTGAGCAGGGATCAGAAAACTGCACGTAAACTGCGTGTCTGATTGTTCCGGCGGCGCACCGCCCTCTCTGCTACATCTTTCGGCTCCATGCCTCAAATAACTAGCATCTACCCGCCCTGAAAGACTACAGCTTCACCAGTGAGAGGCCCATTAACAGGCTGCAGAATACTATCACTTCCGGGGATCGAGCTGCAGCGCAGGTAATCCTGAGCAGGCACCACAAGGTGGCATCACAAAGCACAGAAATATTCCTGTAAATATATATATATCCCTTTTGTTGAGTGCCCAGGGCCACGGGCCGGTTCGCTGTCATGGCGTTCCCCATAGAAGTCCATAGGCACGGCCCCGAGTACCCCACGGCGTGGGGCGGTTCAGAAACACAACCATGGTTAAGTAGACCATTACCAGCCCCAAATTGCCGGAAGCTAGGGGATAGACTGATGCCAGTAGGTTGGGGGACAGAGGAGAGACAGAGGAGGGTGTTTAGCTCTGCAGGCAGAGCTACTCACAGTTTGAAGATACTAGCAGACTCTGTGAAAAACGTGCTGCTCCAGCCTGTCATCAGACCGGGATAAGGTGTGCTGCTGCTGGTGTGTGGGATCCTGCAGCCCTCCAACGTTCTGAGAGGGGAGGGCCGATCCTGAGCAGGGCTGTGAGGGAAGGGGAGGGCTTAGAAGAGCCCGCCCGGAAGTCTGGGTAAAAGGGGCGGAGCCAGCTCCAAAACTAGGCCCGAAATGAAGCCGGGGCCTAATGTAAGACTGTGGCCGACGGTGGAGGGGGGGGGCGGCGCGGAGGCTCCCGAACTGACAAAAAAGAGGTGGGCTACACCGGAAAGAACGCAGCGGTGCCCCAAACCCCTGGAATAGCAAGGGCAGTCGAGGGAAGGGGAACGGAGCCGGTTTAAAACTAGGCCCCAGATGAAGCCAGGGGCTCCATTAAAAACGCGCCTGCCGACAGAGGAGTGGGGGTGGTGGGGGATTGTTCCGAAAGGACCCCACCGAAGAAGTATCAACCCAGGGGCCCCCAATAAGGGCGCACAGCGGGGCAACAGGGCGCCTGAAGCAGCGATGTGTCTTCTTTCTTCTTTTAAGTCTTCTTTTCTTCTATCTTCTTTCCTGTCGGAAAAGCGAGACAGTACCTGTCAGGTGAGCTAGACGTCCGCCGTCTTTAGTGGAACGTCCGAATCTCCTCCACCGACAGGCTCTGGTGGGCGAGTGGGTGGGAGACGGAGGCAGGCCCGGGACTACGGCTTCACCATGGTCACCTAAACACTCATCTGTGTTAGGGAATAGGATGGGGGATCCTGCCAAGATACAGACGAATGAGGATACGGGGTGGCAGTACACGCCATACTCATAGTCTCTACGTGGGACTACAGTAGTGACTTTTCACACTGTATCCCTCCGGAGTACCTGAAAAGGAACGCCGCAAAAAATGGTAGATATGGGTCTCCGGGGAGACCCATGTCCACCTCCTAACTGACACTAAGCTAAACTGAATTGCTTCTTGCAGTCGGTGGGGTGTATACTGCAGAGGAGGAGCCAACCCTTATTTTTGCATATGCACAGTGTCAGCGCCTCCTAGTGGCAGCAGCATACACCCATGGTTATCTGTGTCCCCCAATTAAGGCGATAGAGAAACAGGATGTCTTAACCTCCACAGATCATTCAAAGAAAGTTCCATCAGTAGTTCCCCAAAACCTAGAAACTGAATTGTTCATCCCGTCTTCCCCAGGAGATGACCTCGGGCTCATCTTATCCAATCATGGATTGATAACGTTATTGAAATCTCCCAACATTAAGTAAACACAAAATGCAGTTTATAAATGAAGGTCTTTATTATTAAGGATAAAGGAAATCCAAACCTACAGGGCTCCGTGTGAAAAAGTAGTGATGAGCGAGTATGCTCGTTACTCGGGTTTTCCCGAGCATGTGTGTGGCCCAGCTATGTCAGGCACACATAACCAGGAAAATGCACAGGAAGGTAACCGCAAAAGCTTGATATCCATTCACGTCACTCACACTTTCAGACACACCCATTAGGGGTATAAGAGGTAGTGACACGTAGCAGAGCTCATTCAAGTTTCCTGTCTGAGAAGAGCTCAGATCAGTCTGTTTCCTGTCTTCGGACAGAGGAGTTCAGTCAGTCAGCTTCCTGTCTTAGTACAGTGTAGTTCAGTGTCAGTCCAGTCTGGACTTGGAGGATACTGAGAGCTGTCCAGTGAGCTCTGGAGAAAGCTGACATTTCCATCAAAAGCTACAAGTGCTTATGTTAAGAGCGAGAGCAGGGCGAAGGGCGCAGTGGAGAAGATAGATGCTAGTGCACCAGGTACCGGATTACCTGCACTAATTCACCGGACACCGGGGTCCGAAGCGTTGCTAGTGTTTCAAGCCTAGTAACAAGATAACCGGAGGCTTTCTGGACTACAGGTCGCAGAAGGTAGCCCTAAGCGCTGATACGTAAACGGAGTCAGGGGGAACAAGGACTTTGAGCAGGGCCCTGCAAAAGTAAGGACTTAGTTCTCTCAACATCTGATAATCAGAGACATAGAAGGCTCCACCACAATGTCGGCCGGGCGTTACAGCTATTGAGAAAGCTGGGGATTGCAGAGTTAACTTCGCTTCATGCAAGTTTGGGCTCAGATATATATGAAGTAAAGGAGGCCTCTAACCTGCTCAGCGGTATCCCGAATGTGCATTCTCCACCCCGACCAGCTTCCCGGGATCTTCCTGAAACACCTACAAGTAAAGGTATGAAAAGAAGCTGCATTGTGTGTGATTGAATTCTTAACTACACCATGCATCATCACCATAGACTTCCAGGGACCAGTCTCACCTGTGGGAGACCAACCATCTAGCTGCCCCATAACATCCCCTGTGAAGATCCTTATAGCAGCGCTGGTCCAATTGATCAGATACCACAGGTGGCGTCACGAACTACCTATCCTTATAATCCCCTGTAAATATCCCCCATTGCATGACCGCCAGGGCCACGGACCGAGTCCCGCTGCCAGTGACATCTCCCATAGAAATCAATGGGCTCGGCTCCGAGTACCCCATAGCCCTAGTATCCACCTCAGTGTGGTGCGCGTCATCTTTCCTTGGCGTCACGAACAGGATCCGAAAGCTTGCAATTGTGAGTCCTGTGTGCCTATTGAACTGTTTGGTGAAAAAGACTGTTTGCTGTGTTTGGCGCCATTTTCCGCAATTTTGGCCGCCATATTCGCGCCCTCAGGCGCTGGTGAAGAAGGAGGGCGTACCTAAAATAACGCGCAGTTTCCTGGACACGCCCCCAACCTGAACCCCAATCTGCATCGCAAGCCGCATCGCGAACTGCATCGCAACCTGCATCGCAAGCCACATCGCAAACTGCATCGCAATCTGTATCACAATCCGCATCGCAAACTGCATCACAATCTGCATTGCAATCCACATCGCAAACTGCATCGCAAAATACCGCGGCCTCATCAGAGCGCCAGCGAAAAGGTCCTGTCTCCACCGCTGTGCCTGCGACGCTGCAGCCTGTGAAAGAGGTAGGCTCAGATTAACCAAGGGGGCATCAATATGTCGCAGCAACCGGCAGACGGAGCGGTCCCCGCCGGTGGCCCCAATAGCCCACCGCTTGGCGTTGTAGCGCAGGATGGAGGTGCGGGCCCCTCACCTGGTCCGGTGGTCCCGCTTATGCCCCTAACGCTCCCCTACATGCCTGGAGCGAAGTGGCTTCCCCAGTACAGCGGCGAGCCAGACACCCTGCCAGGGTTTAAAAGGAAAATATGTAGTATTCTGGATATGTACTCCATGACTGAGAAGCAAAAAGCTGCAGTGGTAATAGGACAGTTAGCTGGTGCGGCTGAGAGAGAAGTAGAGACTTGGCCCATTGCGGACCAGGAGTCGGTACCTGCGATTCTCTTAAAGCTACAGGCCATCTTTGAGGACCGCACAGAAACGGATCTCCGGATTTTATCAGTGCTTCCAGGGACCGGGTGACAGTATTAGGGACTACGCCTGCCGACTACAGGGGCCCTGCGAGCTCTCAAACAGGCTAACCCTACAAGTCCCATTGATGAGAGCCAAATGTTGAAAGAGCAATTCGTGCGGGGACTGAGGTCTCCAGAGGAAGGCAGGACTGTAAACTGGTGGTCCTTGGATCATCCAAATGCCACCTTTGATGCCCTAAAGGACATGGCAATAAAAGGACTGCGACCCCTGGAAAAGCCTGAGGTGGCAAATCAGTATCACCCGGGTGAAGCCACTCTTAAGCCGGCAGTACCCACCTTTTCCCCGCAGGTGGCAGAAGCTAAAACGCAGGTGGCGCCCCTAGTGAGTTGGAATATCTGCACTCAGTAGTGCGCCAGCTGACTAAGAACTTGGCCGCTGTAATGGATGCCCTGCAACTGCGGAAAGAGGAAGGAGGAAAGATTCTACTAGCCGACTGTCCGGAGGATGTCCCTTGGATGAACCGGAGGAAATGGAGGACGACGCCTCATCGGAGGAGGACCACGCCACCCCCAGGAGCGACTCCTGATCAACACCATCCTCGCCGAGAGATCATCTGCTACCGCTGCAATCAAAAAGGTCATATGGCTCAGCAATGTCCTTTAAACGAGCCGATCCTGGGTCAGAGGGCCAACACCCAGGAGTAGACTCATCAGGCCCCTTAGACTGGAACCGCAGGTTCGTGGGTGGACGACCCTACCTGTCCATGATTCTGGACGGGATTGCAATCCCTGCACTGCTGGACACTGGATCTCAGGTGACCATCATACCTGATGTCCTTTACAATAAATTTTGGTCAAAGGACAGTCTCCAGCCCCCGAGCCCTGACTTGACAGTGTACGCCACCAATGGTCTCCCTGTTGAAGTAATTGGAGCCAAAAACGTGAACGTAAAAGTGGGCAGGGTGGAGCTGAAGGATAAGGGACTTCTAGTAGTCAGGACTGTAAATGAGGAAAATGGTCTAAATGTGATACTAGGTACTAACATTATCAGTAACTGTCTGGGAGAAGTTGTGTTTTTGCTCCAACAGCTCGCTGAAGTTGCCAAGCCAAAGCAGAAGGGAGTGATCCAGAGGGAGATCCGGGCCCTGATGTGCCAGCAGCAAGCGAAGCTTACAGATGGTGAAATCGGTAATGTACGGGTCACGGACTCGAACCCCATTGTAATACCCCCAATGAGTGAAATGTTAATATGGTGTAGAGCAGCCATAGGTCTGAGAGGACAGAACTACCAAGCAGTAGTAGAACCTCATCGCTCAGAACACAGACCTACACTCATGATTGCTAGAGGGGTAGTGGAAGTAATAAATGGGAGAGTACCAGTACGACTTCTCAACTGGGGGGACGACGAAGTAAATTTACCACGTTATGCCACAGTTGCTAAATTACATGCCGTAGATAACAATTCTATCCTCACAACCGAGTCCTTAGCCTCCTGCCAATCAGCGGGGGATAATGATCCGGCAAACCCGGTGGCGGACTGGTGTCAGCAGCTTCATATAGGGACAGACACCACTTCCGTCCACCAGAAACAGGGGGTACTACGGGTGGTACAAGAGTACGCACAAGTATTTAGCAAACACCCGCTTGATTTTGGGACAATTAAGGGAGTACAGCATCATATCCCTACAGGCAGTCATCCTCCCATCAAAGAGCGGTACAGGCCTATACCTCCAGCCCACTATCAGAAAGCTAAGGAAATGCTGCATGACATGAAGTAACCGGGGTGATAAGGGATAGTTGTAGCCCCTGGGCAGCACCTCTAGTTCTAGTTAAGAAAAAGGATGGTAGCATGCGAATGTGTGTAGATTATAGGCAAGTAAATCGTATAACACATAAAGATGCATACCCATTACCACGCATAGAGGAATCCTTAGCTGCTCTGAAAACGGCTAACTACTTTTCTACCCTCGACCTTACTAGTGGGTACTGGCAAGTAGCTGTGGCTGAGGAGGATCGGGAGAAAACTGCTTTCACCACCCCAATGGGACTCTGCGAGTTTGACAGAATGCCGTTTGGCCTCAGCAGTGCCCCAGGAACATTCCAGAGAGTGATGGAGAGCTGCCTGGGACATCTCAACTTTGAAACTGTACTGCTGTACCTGGACGACGTGATTGTGTACTCCAAGACGTATGAAGATCATCTGAAGCACCTGGCAGAGGTATTCGAGTCACTGTCCAAGTATGGGATGAAACTGAAGCCCTCTAAATGCCATCTGCTCAAACGGAAGGTACAGTACTTGGGACATATTGTCAGTTCCGAAGGAGTAGCGCCGGACCCCGAGAAGGTCACAGCCATCCAGAAATGGCCGGAGCCGAAGAATTTAAAGGAGGTGCGTCAGTTCCTGGGACTAACAGGTTACTACAGGAGGTTTGTAAAAGATTACACTAAGAAAGCGGCACCTTTACAGGACCTCCTGGTCGGACAACCTCTCAAGAGCAGAAACCCTCCATTCAATTGGGGAAAAGAACAAGCTGAGGCATTCAAAGAGATGAAAGAGATCCTGACCGGCGATGAAATCTTAGCCTACCCTGATTACAGCCAACCGTTCCTGCTGTACACTGATGCCAGTAACGAGGGATTGGGAGCAGTCCTCAGTCAGAAGCAGAATGGCCAAGAAAAAGTCATCGCATATGCCAGCAGAAAGCTCAGGCCAACTGAGAGGAACCCGGAAAACTATAGCAGCTTCAAACTGGAGTTCCTAGCGCTGGTCTGGGCCATTACCGAAAGGTTCAAACATTACCTTGCCTCCAACAAGTTCACTGCGTACACAGACAACAACCCCTTGACGCACCTTGAAACAGCCAAGCTGGGAGCCATGGAGCAACGTTGGATGGCTCGGTTGTCAAATTACCAGTTTACCATCAAGTACAGGGCAGGCCGTAAAAATGCTAACGCAGACGCCTTGTCCAGAATGCCGCATGAATCCGACACGGAGGAAGAATCAGACGATCTGGAAGAAATCGAGCTACCTGCGTTCCACCGAAACGGGATGGTCCAAGAGCAATGAGTCTACAGAAAGCGGTGTGGTGAGATGTTGAACCCTTTGCCTCATCACAGCTGGAGGGAGACTCAGGACAGCGATCCAGTGGTCAGCCGTGTCAAGGAGCTGATAAAACAGGAAGGTTCCTCCTTGGAGAAAGACGCACCTATACCAGCAAAGCTCCTGTGGAATGAGAGAAGCCGGTTGTTCATATACCGTGAAAAGTTGTGCAGGAGATACGTCGACCCAAGGACCCATGAGATGGTTTGGCAGGTAGTGGTCCCCAGAGCAGACATCCAAATGGTGTTAGAGGCCTACCACGATCAAGCAGGACACTTTGGCTGGAAAAAGCTGGAGACTCTGTTGAAGTGTCGGTTCTACTGGGTAGGGATGCGCAGCTCCATCGAGAAGTGGTGCCGGAACTGTGGACCCTGTGGCCTCAGACGGAAGGACTACTGTAGTCAAAAGGCACCCTTGCAGCCTATCCGGACGACTCGTCCCCTGGAGATCGTAGCATTGGATCACGTCAAGTTGTCCCCAAGCAGGTCAGGATACTCATATGCCCTGACCATGGTGGATCACTATTCCAGGTTTCTGGTGGTCACCCCTGTCAAAGATCTGACAGCAGAGACAGCAGCAAGAACCTTCCAAGCAAGTTTCTGCAGACCACACGGATATCCGGAGCAGGTGCTGACTGATCTAGGTCCTGCATTCGAAGCTGAACTGTTTCAGGAATTCTGTCAATTGTATGGATGTAAGAAGATCAGAACCTCACCATACCACCCTCAGACCAACGGCCTTTGTGAAAAGATGAATCACATTGTCATCGACTTACTGAAATCTGTGCCACTGGAAGAAAGAAATCGGTGGCCAGACTTGTTACCCGACCTGGTCGATTTGTACAACCACATACCAGTGAGTTCCACCAACTGAACTCCAGCCTACCTTATGAGAGCAAGACCGGGAAGGCTGCCAATGGATTTGGAGCTGGGAGTGGTAGAACCAGAGGCTGATGACAGTGCTGAAGATTGGGACACAACTCGACAAGAACAGTACAAGAGAGTACAAGCCTGCGTGGAAGACAGTCTCAATAAAGTAAGAGAAAAACAAGAGAAGAACTATAACAAAAATGCTCCCGCTAAGCCTTTAATGCCTGGAGAAATTGTGCTAAAAAAAAAGAAGAATGCACAAATTGGATGATCAGTGGGAACAGGAGCCATATGTCGTGCAAAATTCCAATTTTGATAACAGAAAGACCTGTACCATCAGCAAGGATGGAGGAAAAACGACTGCAACTGTGTCTAGAGATCATCTAAAGTTGTGTCCTGGCCCATTAAAGCTTCGTGAGGAAGAACCTGTTGTCCTTCAGAAAGAAAATGATGAAGCGGTCATACATACGGATTTGGGAGATTTACCTGCGGATTGGCCCAGAATGGGAGAAGCCGTAATCATTCCTGTGCTGCAGTTTTATCAACCGCAAGAGGAGTCTCTACAACCAGTCATACCAATTGTGCCAGTTGAGCCAGTTCCAGAAGAACCTGTTCCGGCAGACCCTCAACCATTGGGATCCCAAGCAGCGGAACCACAAGAAGCAGCACCACCAGAAGTGGAATCCCCTGGTGAAGCTGGTGAAGCAGTACCGCCTCGTCCAGTCACTAGCATGCTTGCCAGGTCCCTAGAGAGGTGGAGTCGTATCTATAGTTTGCCGTTACGCAGAACAGATAGGCTAGAGATTAATATACCTGATGCTACCCCACGTAGGTCAGAACGTATCACAAAAGGAAAACTACCTATTCGCTATCAGGAGTAGTCCTAGTAAACTAGTTAGCAAGACCCAGACAGGGTTTATTGTCACTGACAAAATGTATAAAGTTTGAAATTTATATATATCTATGTGTTTAACCATGCCAATGGACTGCGTGGCTGTGGACTATGCCAGCCCAAAAACTTTAATGTAAATAGTTGCACTACGGTGCTATATCTTGGTTTTACACGAAACCATTACTATCTACCTCTGAAGAAAAACCCGTATGGTGTGGCCTAGAGTGAGGTCTGCAGTCAGAAGTCCTGCAGCCCACCCAGGACCCACGTGGGAGGTTTTTGGTGCGGGTCCTCCACAAGAATTTGTCTTGTATTATGAGAATGTTTTGATACTTTTGTATTTTTCTAATGTACAAATTGTAACGTTCAAGAAGCCGTACCTCCCGGATGGGAAGAGTTAAAATGTTGTTGTTATATGCAAAAACAAAAATGTTTTTCTTTTTCTCTTTTACAGCCCGGGAGTGCTGTGTTTAACCAAGGGGGTGTGTGTGGCCCAGCTATGTCAGGCACACATAATCCAGGAAAATGCACAGGAAGGTAACCGCAAAAGCTTGATATCCATTCACGTCACTCACACTTTCAGACACACCCATTAGGGGTATAAGAGGTAGTGACACGTAGCAGAGCTCATTCAAGTTTCCTGTCTGAGAAGAGCTCAGATCAGTCTGTTTCCTGTCTTCTGACAGAGGAGTTCAGTCAGTCAGCTTCCTGTCTTAGTACAGTGTAGTTCAGTGTCAGTCCAGTCTGGACTTGGAGGATACTGAGAGCTGTCCAGTGAGCTCTGGAGAAAGCTGACATTTCCATCAAAAGCTACAAGTGCTTATGTTAAGAGCGAGAGCAGGGCGAAGGGCGCAGTGGAGAAGATAGATGCTAGTGCACCAGGTACCGGATTACCTGCACTAATTCACCGGACACCGGGGTCCGAAGCGTTGCTAGTGTTTCAAGCCTAGTAACAAGATAACCGGAGGCTTTCTGGACTACAGGTCGCAGAAGGTAGCCCTAAGCGCTGATACGTAAACGGAGTCAGGGGAACAAGGACTTTGAGCAGGGCCCTGCAAAAGTAAGGACTTAGTTCTCTCAACATCTGATAATCAGAGACATAGAAGGCTCCACCACAATGTCGGCCGGGCGTTACAGCTATTGAGAAAGCTGGGGATTGCAGAGTTAACTTCGCTTCATGCAAGTTTGGGCTCAGATATATATGAAGTAAAGGAGGCCTCTAACCTGCTCAGCGGTATCCCGAATGTGCATTCTCCACCCCGACCAGCTTCCCGGGATCTTCCTGAAACACCTACAAGTAAAGGTATGAAAAGAAGCTGCATTGTGTGTGACTGAATTCTTATCTACACCCTGCATCACCATCATAGACTTCCAGGGACCAGTCTCACCTGTGGGAGACCAACAATCTAGCTGCCCCATAACATCCCCTGTGAAGATCCTTATAGCAGCGCTGGTCCAATTGATCAGATACCACAGGTGGCGTCACGAACTACCTATCCTTATAATCCCCTGTAAATATCCCCCATTGCATGACCGCCAGGGCCACGGACCGAGTCCCGCTGCCAGTGACATCTCCCATAGAAATCAATGGGCTCGGCTCCGAGTACCCCATAGCCCTGGTATCCACCTCAGTGTGGTGCGCGTCACATGCTCGGGTGTTCTCCGAGTTTTTGAGCGTGCTCAGAGATTTAGTTTGTGTCACCTTAGCTGCATGATTTGTGACTGCTAGACAACCTGAATACATGTGGGGATTCACTAACAAACAGGCAATCCTCACATGTATTCAGGCTGTCTAGTAGCCGCAAATCATGGAGCTACAACGACACAAGCTAAATCTCCGCGCACACCCAAATACTCGAAGGACACCCGAGCATGCTCGGGAAAACCCGAGTAACGAGTATACTCGCTCATCACTAATCAGGAGCCATATTGAGAACAGGATTGCTGTGTAGTGTGAGAGAGACTACACTAATAAGTGCAGAATATATATTAGTAAAGTGCAGAAAAATATGTCCCAAATACATGTTTTAAAATAAAGATACAGTTGACAACCCCTTTAAGACGACAAGAGATGTTCTAAAGCTTGTTTTTTTATATGACTTGGTGCTGCCATTAACGTCTTCCTTCTCCTTCCAGGTGAGGCTTCTGTTCTGGCTCTGTTCGATGTCACTGTAGGGAAGAAGACGGTCCAGGTGGCGGCTGCAGGGTACAGAAGGGCTTTCTAGAGAAGACGCTGAAGTTTAAGTTAGTCCGGAACAGCTCTGCTCTCTGGGAAGGTGAGATTTACACAACTTCTGCATTATGTCACTCCAGATGGTAAATGATCCACCATTTCTATGACATTGTCCTCTACAGGATCACTGACTTCTCTCAAGCACCACAAGAACGATGTGCCGACTGTGAAAACCGGGTCGAGTGTGGACTGAGTCTGGATCAAGACGTGGAGATTAAGGCTAAGTGCACACGTTCAGGATTATTTGCATTTTTTTCACGTTTTTTCGCGGGAAAAAATGCGTCAAAAACGCATGAATTATGCATCCTATCATTTAGAATGAATTCCGCAATTTTTGTGCACATGGTGCGTTTTTTTCCGAAAAAAAACGCATCGCGGAAAAAGAAGCAACATGTTCATTAATTTTGCGGAATTCTAGCCTTTTTCCCGCTATATTATTGACCTAGAAAGTTCAGGGAAAAAAATCGCTGTAAAAACGCGTCAAATTGCCGCGAAAAAAGTCCAGTTTTGCTCAGGAATATTCTGCAAACATTCCGGAACGTGTGCACTTAGCCTAAAGGTGGGGATGAAATCATTTGCTTTGAAGAAAAAAACGTACCTCAAAAAGTAACATGGGATCCTGGATTCTAACTGGATGTCCGCTGGGTGTGGATCACCGTGTACAGTCATTGTGTATGAGGTTAGTACGCCACTCTCTGGTGTTATGGGGGAACACACTGTATCATAAATCAATGACTACCCCTTTCAGAAGCATCCAACTTTTGCCTTGATCAACCTCAAGTTTGAACTGCTTCTGGGGAACATTTCAGTCTAATACAAGAAGCTACTTTCATTCTTCACATGTTATGTAGCTTGCCATGTACTCTTTTTTTTTTGAGTGGGCCATCTCTCTTCAGTAGCATTCTGCCAGCACTACAGCTGCTGGAACTTCTACCCATCACTTGCAAGCATGTATTTTGCATGCCAGGAATGACTTTCCTACTCTGAACTTAAAGTTTGCTTCTCTATTATACTTTTATGAAGTCTGACATGCAGACAGTAGCAGTATTTTGGCTATAGAGACCAATACATAGGAAATGTAGTAAGACATTTCACCCGATAAAGTGTAATAGATGTGTGTGCAAACTGCAGAAGAAACCGCTCTTTGCCGCAGCTCTCCACTCCATCTGACAGAAAGTGAGCCTGACTTCTCACTGTGGCTTATGTGGACAAAATGCATGGTTCATTACACCTTCTATGACTTTAAATGGGAATTATCACACAACAGACTTTCGGAACAGCCTTTTGTTAGGGCACACTATGTGTAAGGACAGTCCTTGGGTCCTTTTATAGTTCTCCTGGACTGATTTTATATGGGGTTTCTGATTCCCACACTAGGTCTGCAGGGTGCCCTGTAACCGATCATGACATTGACTGTAGCAATCAATGTATTGAACAGCTGAGATTAGAGTTATGGGCCATTACAGTGGGAAGAAGTGTGTAAGATTATGTTCCCATGTGTAAAAATTCTGTGTTTTTTCTGCCTGTCTCTCAATCTGCTCTGACTATTGTTTTGAGACATTTTTCCATATATTTTTTTATACATTTTTGCACATTTTTGGATTTGCTGCAGCATCTTTAGTCCCGAACCTCGGGGATTCTGCATGTAAAAACACAACGTTCTTCTTTTTCCCCCAGATAAGCCTATATAGAAAAAGCACACAGTTCATCAGAATCTTTAATCGCATGGTGGGTATGAGTTTTCATGAAACTCATCCACTGTGATTAAACTGGGGTTATCCGTCCCTGTTGAAAGTTTCAGAAAATGCTGCAGCTTGACGAATCCTAACGGTCTGCAATTCACACACCTTAAAGGTACTGCCACACTACACAATCCCGCTAGCGATCTCGTTAGCGTCGCATACTAATGAGATCGCTAGCGGGATTGTTTGTATATCGCTGAGTGCGGCTTAACTTAGCGATATCGTTAAGGACGCTATCGCGGTTAGCGATCTCCTTAACGACTTTAGCGGTACAAAAGTACCGCTAAATCGCTAAGAAAAGGTGCCACACTCAGCGATAATACTTACCCAGCGGGAGCGCCGACGATGAAATAGGGTCCGGAGCGATTCCAGCGACGAGCGAGATCACAGCAGGAAGCTCGTCGCTGGCAGCTGCCGCACACTACAACATCGCTAACGGGATCGCTAAATAGTGACGTTTTTTAGCGATCCCGTTAGCGATGTTGTTTAGTGTGGCATACCCTTAAGATTCAGCTTTTCTTGTCGGTTCCCGCAGTCATCACAGGATCCATGCAAACTAGAGTCTCAGCCACAACACATTAGACTATTACACATCGCATTCTTGCCGTCATATGACGTCCACTAGAATTGGCAAGAAGAGCCAAATCCTAATGGTGTGTGCGCTACACAGCATTAGGATCCTGTAAACTGCAGCTTTTGACAACAGTTTCATCAGGTATGAACAACCCCTTTACATGCAGCAGATTTTCTGCACAAAAATACAAAATAAAAAAAAAGTAATTTTTTTCTCTATGTGGGAACATGGCCTAATGATGCACGAATGACATTACTGTCAAAGCTAAAATAAGAGGGCATATTGGTGATTATTAAAGGGATCCTGTCAGTTGATTCATGAAGCCCAAATAGTGGACACCATGCGTTGCAGTCTGGTTACCCAATTACAGCCATGGGTATTATTTAAAAAAAAAACTCTGGAATTTTAGAAATAATATTCTTAAAAGGATAATGTAGTTGGAGACCAGACTAATCCGGCAATGTCCCCAGGGCGGATCTGGGCCCTGGAAAAGTCGGCCAGGAGCAGAGCCGATCTAGACTCGTTCTTGGCTATGGTCCATGGCGATCTTAAAAAGGGTTAAAACAATATTGTATAAACTGTACCAACCTCCTGTAAAACTTGTCATTCTTTGGGATACTCTGTTGCAGCTGAGATCACCAAGATCCATGCCTTGAATATCTATAATATAACGCTAGGAGCGTCACTCTGTCCGAAGCCTTTATAGACTGCATAAGCGCGACACGCCTGCGCAGTCTGGCTCCAGACAGAAGACGGCATCCAGCGGTGAGGAGTGTATATGGCGCTGGAGATCGCGGTACGCGTATACACTGGATGCATACCGCGATCTTTGGCGTCATAATTACATACTTACCTGACCGTGAGGAGCGTTGCCGTGGCGCTTCTCTTCTTGCCGGGGCAGGAGACCAGGAGTGCGCGTCGGAATTGCGCATGTGAATAGCGCTATCCAGCGCCATTTTGCTGAAGACACATTTACAGTGTGTGCTTCAGCAATATGGCGACGGACAGCGCGGTATGGGCATGCGCTGTCCTCCCCTGGCCTGCGGCAGAACGGGACGGCGCTTGAGCACAGGGAAGAAAGGTGAGTATGAATGTTTTTTTTTTTTCGGTATGTGTGCAGTTTAATAGGGGTGAGGGGGACCATACAAATCAGGATAGGGGGAGAAAGGTAGCATGCATATCAGGAATGGGGAGTGAGGGGGACCATACAAATCAGGATAGAGGGTGAGAGGACAATGCATACCAGGATAGGGGTGAGGGTGTGTCGACCCGTCACCACAATTGTGGATTACCAGGGCAATGGGGTACTCAGAGCCGAGCCCATGGAAGTCTATGGGGTTTGTCACAGGTAGCGGTGGCTCGGTCTGTGGCCCTGGCGGTCTGGCGTATGTTGGGGGAATATTTACAGGGGATAGATTTATATACAGTTCGTGACGCCACCTGTAGTCTTCTGGTAATTTGTACCAGCGCTGCTGTAGATCTCTGAGGGGATGGTGAGGCAGCTAGATGTCAGGTCCCCTACAGGTGGGACTGGTCCCTCAAAGTCTATGAAGTTAGTGAAGTCGGGTGCAGATAAATAACACAGTCTCACACGGTCAGCGTCTTTCCATACCTTTACTTGTAAGATGTTCAGGCAGGTCCCAGGGAGGCTGATCCAAGGAGAGTGTATTTTGAGACAGCAGCTGGACAAGTTAGGGGCCTCCTTTACTTTCAACACGATGAGTACAACCAGCCTGAAGCGTAGTTCCCTCAATAACTCCAGCTAATCCATAGCTGTACCGCCCAGTCAGTTTTGTGGTAGGAGCCTTCCTGTGAGAGAGCTGAATTCCTATCTTGCTGATCAGGCTCAAAGTCTTCACTCCCCCTGACCCCAGTTACGTACTGACTATTTGGGGCTGTTTGCCGCGACCTAAGGTCCGGTAAATCCCTGGTTTTCTTACCACTATGCTTGAAGCTAATAGTGATCCTTCGGTCCCCAGTGACCGGTAGCAATGTGCAGGACTTCTTCAATCCAAAAGCACTTTTCCAATAATCTTTCCACTGTGCCTTTCGCCTTGTCCTCGCTGGTAGCATAAACACTCACACTTGCATAAAGTCGGGTAGTCACTTCCTTCATTCACTTCCTTCAAAGTTAGTTACAGATTCTCAGTTATCACTAGGCAGGAGCACGTCTCTGAACCTTTCACTGTCCTTGAGACAGGTGACTGAAGTCTTTCTGCACTAAGCTTCTTCTTTCTTTCAATGTATCCAGGTGAGGTACAGCTCTGACCAGGCTGAGGGGATCTATCTCTCGCCCGTACTGGCCTCCACTTTCTGAACTGCTGATAGAGCAGGCTGGACTGCTTCCTCCCTCCAGCTAAACTCCAGACGTCTGCTCTGTCCGAAGACAGGAAACACACTCTGACTAAAAATCACTCAACAAACATACACCCTGACCACTCCCTCACAAGTAACTACACTACCCTAAGGGTGTGTCTAGTGTATGTTGAGTGAATGGGTATTTAGCATTAAACTGCTGTCTCGCCACACACTCTCCAGGGTACTGCGTGTGCCTAACACCAGGGCTACACAAGGGGACCATGCATATCAGGATCGGGGGGTGAAGGAACCACGCATATCAGGATTGGGGGGTGAGGGGACTATACATATCAGGATTGGGGGGTGAGGGGACCATGCATATCAGGATTGGGGGGTGAAGGGATCATGCATATCAGAATTGGGGGGTGAGGGGACCATGCATATCAAGATTGGGGGGTGAGGGGACCATGCATTCCAAGATTGGGGAGTGAGGGGACCGTCCGTATCAGGATTGGGTGGTGAGGGGACCATGGATACCAGGATTGAGGGGTGAGGGGACCATGCATATCAGGATTGGGGGGTGAGGGGACCAAGCATTCCAAGATTGGGGGGTGAGGGGACCATGCAAACCAGGATTGGGGAGTGAGGGGACCATGCATATCAGGATTGGGGGGTGAGGGGACCATGCATATCAGGATTGGGGGTGAGGGGACCATGCATATCAGGATTGGGGGGTGAGGGGACCATGCATATCAGGATTGGGGGGTGAGGGGACCATGCATATCAGGATTGGGGGTGAGGGGACCATGCATTCCAAGATTTGGGGGTGAGGGGACCATGCATACCAGGATTGGGGAGTGAGGGGACCGTGCATATCAGGATTGGGGGGTGAGCGGACCATGCATATCAGGATTGGGGTGAGGGGACCATGCATTCCAAGATTGGGGTGTGAGGGGACCATGCAAACCAGGATTGGGGAGTGAGGTGACTATGCATATCAGGATTGGGGGGTGAGGGGACCATGCATATCAGGATTGGGGGGTGAGGGGACCATGCATTCCAAGATTGGGGGGTGAGCGGACCATGCATATCAGGATTGGGGGATGAGGGAGCCATGCATATCAGGATTAGGGGGGTGAGCGGACCATGCATACCAGGATAGGGGATGAGGGGACCATGCTTACCAGTATTGGGAGGTAAGGGGTGCCATGCATACCAGGATGGGGGGGTGAGAGGACCATGCATTCATGTATTGGGGAGTGAGGGTGCCATGCATACCAGGATAGGTGGGTGAGGGGTACCATGCATACCAGGATTGGGGGGTGAGGGGACCATGCATACCAGAATTGGGAGGTAAGGGTGCCATGTATACAAGGATTGGGGATGAGGGGACCATGCATACCAGGATTGGGGGGTGAGGGAGTACCATACATCCTACGATAGGGATGAGGGGTGCCATGATACCAGGATAGGAGGGGGGCAGCACATACCAGGATGGGAGACCATATACCTATAAAAATGCTTGCCACCCATGCGTAGAACGGGTTCATAGCTAGTGTTTTATAAGAGAAATGACCTACAGGCCAGGATTACATAAGTCATACTTGTGTATTTTACATTTCTGCTTTTTTTTTTTTTTCATAGTGACTCCTCAGCTTTGGCAAAATACTTCAGTTTGGAGAACCACAAAGCATATTCTCTCTTTGTAAATTCATGACCCTGAAATTGAAAAATCACCTGTCCTGGAGCTCCTTGCTTTATATCTCGGTATACGAGTTGGACATAGTTTCTCTCCATCTCCTCAGCTGGGAGTTTCATTGATCTACAAGTGCATCATGTTATTGTATATCTATGTATTAAATCCTGACAGATTGTATATTTATTTTTGTAAAATAAAAGGAAACGAATAAAACTTGTAAGATGATTAAAATGTTACGGCTCCTGTGTTTTTAATTTCTACGGTTTGTCTCATTAAATTGATATCAGATTGGTGGAATATGCCGCCACTACAATGGAAGTGGAGCCGAACGGTCACACACGTATGTCACTGCTGTGTGTTTCTTCCCTGTTGGCTGCTCGGTCTCTCTTTAGCGCTGCTGTGTTGGGATACAGTCCTGATTAGTCACTACAGGCAGTCTGAGGCGGTTCAGAGTCTCAGGCTGCTGCCTTGTTCCTCCCCGATCCTTTACACTGCAGCACTGCATTTTCAAGATGAATGTGGTATTTAAGCCAATCCCTTTAGTAACAAAGAATGATTATACACCATGTTCCAAATTATTATGCAAATTATATTTTTCTCTGATTTTACTAAGTGGTGATTGCAAATGACAGTCAGTCTAATAAAAGTCATCACCCGTTAGAGTATACATCGAATTTTATTGAGAAAACCTCCCAATGATAACAGTATAATCTCCAAAATGAATAAAATCTCAAAATGCACTGTTCCAAATTATTAGGCACAGTAGAATTTCTTTTTTTTTATCAGGTAATTTTTTATTAAACATTTTCAAAAAGTGGAAAAACAGGTAATCGCATACAGAATAATTCCAAAATAGTGTATTACATAAACACAATAGGACCCACAAAAATCCCTCCCATCTTACCCCCCACCCTCACCCGACAAAGAAAAACTCTCTTCTCTCTCGATGCATTTGGTCTCTCACAGCCAGAGTTCTCTAGTTATATCCTCCCCAACGCTCTCATCCATGTTAATCTAGAAGGAGCCAACCCGGGTGTGTCCAACCAAGGCGCCCATATATCCTCCCATTTCTTAATTGTTCTTCTTTTTTGGTACACATATTTCTCCATATCTATGTTATTAACCGCATCAGTAACTTCCGTGATTGTGGGTACAGAAGATCCCTTCCAGTGAGCCACCACTCTCTTACGAGCTTGATATAATATTCGTGAGACTGCCAGCTGGTGTCCCTCCGAGAGCGGCAAATTCTCCACTCAACCCAGGAGAGCCATTTTGGGGTCTAGTACCATTTGACATTGATAGACAGTATTAAGTAAATCAGTCACATCTCCCCAAAACCTACGTAGCCGGGGACAGTTCCAGGTCATGTGTATCAGATCCGCATTGGGCATTTCACACTTCCAACAATCAGCCTCTCTAGCATATCCCGTACAGGAGTTCGATAAACTCGATGAAGCAAAAAAAGATGTGACACTCTCTGTGCCTCGCTAACCGAGATTTTTGTGACTTCTTACAATGTATCTTCCCATTCATCATCTGTTAAATCACCTAAATCAACTTGCCACTTATTCTTCAATGCCTCCAAGCTTGCCACTTTCTTTTCCAACATTGTTGTATATATCATGGATATAATACCTCTTGATCCTCCTCCCCCCACTACTCTATCCAACAGTGGCGTTTTGGCTGGGTTACCTAGTGGAGTGAGTTGCTGTTGTGTTTCACAAGCATGTCTCAGCTGGAGATATTGAAAAAATCTTGCATTGGGAATGGAAAACGTCTGTTTAAGATCCTCAAAAGATCGAAACTCACCTTCTGAATAAAGCTGTGATATTAGTTTAATCCCTCTCCTCTCCCATAGCTCAAAACCCTCCAATTTATTTAGCTCTGTACATGTCAAGTTTCTCCAAGTCAGGGAATGCCCTGTGACTCCCTGTATACCCAATATTTCTTTGGCCGTGTTCCATACCTTGTCCATGCACTTCATTGTCGGACTATTGATAGCTTGACCCTGACAGAACCACCCCGAGTCTAGCGCCTGCACCAGTAAGTCCTTTCCCACTACACATGTAAGCATACATCCCGAGGAACTTCACATAAAAGAATCCTCCTCCCCCCATCCTCTAAAATGCTGCAACTGCGCTGCAAGATAATACAGAAACAGGTCAGGAACCGCTAAGCCCCCCAGTTCTTTAGATCTACGCAAAACCTCTAACTGAATTCTAGGAACACTCCTCTTCCAGATAAGCTCTCTAAATATTCTATTTATCTGATAAAAGACTCGACCAGGACTCCAAATGGGCGCACTGTGGAGGACATACAAAGCTTGTGGCATGAGAACCATTTTAACTAGGTTTGCCCTTCCCACCATACTCAGTGGTAGCCTGCACCAGTCCTTTACTTTTTGCTGAAATTTAGCAAGTAGCGGGGTAATGTTTAAATGCTCAAAATCTTGTATATTATGCCCAATATGGATTCCCAAGTATTTAAACTCTTTGACTACATTTAAGCGTCCGGCCGATCCCGGGGAGTTCTCCCACCGGCATAATTGAAGATTTCTCCCAGTTAATACGTAGACCAGAGATCGCTGCGAAGGATCCAAAGACTTCCATTGCCACCCTCAAAGAGGACGGCCAATCTCCCAAAAACAAAAGCTATTTTTTCTTGCAAAGACTCATATTCAAACCCTTTAATTTCAGGTGTCGCCCGAATTACTACTGCCAATTGCCAGAGCAAACAGTAGGGGAGACAAGGGGCACCCCTGTCTGGTACCTCTGTGTTAAGTTAATTGTATTTGAAATCTCCCCATTTACTCTAATTTTGGCCTCTGGATTCGAATACAGCAGCTGTATCCAGGCAATAAAATTTTTCCGGAAACCCATCTTGGCTAATATAGCCCACAGGTATGGCCATTCGATGCTGTCAAATGCTTTGGCAGCATCCAAAGATGCAACTGCTCTAGGTTCCTTTTCATTTGATGGCATCTGTAGATTTAAATACAACCGACGGATATTAATTGCAGTCGATTTCTCCGGCATAAAACCAGTTTGATCTGGATGAATAATACTAGATATTACTCTAGACAGCCGCATTGCCAGAATTTTTGCCAAAATCTTGACATCAACATTTAAAAGGGAGATAGGTCGGTATGACTCTGGAAGACAAGGATCCTTATCAGCCTTGGGGATCACCACTATGATTGCTTCATTCAAGGACCGGGCAAGTGCCCATCTTCCTTAGCCGCTTCAAACACCTTCAGCAGCTGTGGAACTATTATATTTGAGTACTGTTTATATACCTCCACAGGCAGCCCATCAGACCCTGGTGTCTTATTCCCTGCCATAGAATCTAGAGCCTCCTCTAATTCCTCCAGACTAATTGGTGCCTCCAGCCCAACAGCTTCCGATTCCGGCAGAGTAGGCAGACTAGTAGTCCCCAAAAAGCTACTGAGCAACTCATCAGAGAACCCCCCTTGCGAATTATATAATGTCTCAAAAAACTCACTAAAAGTTGCTAGAATTGCCCCAGAAGATCTTTCTAGCTCCCCGTTTTTATTTTTTATCTCCGCCACCATTGCAGGGCCAGATTGAGTCTTGATCAGGGTAGCTAGCAGATGTCCAGTTCCCTCTCCCCCCGAAATAAACCTGTTGCCAAAAATATTGTTTATCTGCAGCTTTTGAAAGCTTATGTTGGGCTGATCTTTTTTTCCGCGTCCTTTAATACGTTAAAATGTGTATCAGACGGAGTTTTCAAGTATGTAGTTCTGCAGAGATAACTTCCTTCTGTAGGAGTTCACCATATTCTCTAGCCTTAGTTTTAACTCTATTCACTTCCGAGATCAACAATCCTCTCAGGTAGGCTTTAGACGCATCCCATATTATTTCCCTGGGGCTGTACCCTCATTTATAACAAAAAATTCTTTAAGCAAGTCAGGAATCCTAGCATCTGCCTGAATAATAGGTATCCAGAATGCGTTAAACGACCATAGTGCCCGTTCCCCCCCCTCCCGCAATTTTCCCACTTGAATGTCACCATAACAGGGGAGTGATCCGACAAGGCTCTAGGTTGATACTCTACTCCTCTGGACAGTCGAACTGCCTGTGAGTTACCCAGTATCATATCAATTCTGGACAGCGAGCCATGAGAGAGGGACATGCATGAGTACAATCTTGTTCGTGGATTATCTCATCACCATAAATCCACCAGTTCCACCTCATCCAACAATCTCCCAAAGGGTGTCTGATCTCTTAATGATCCCCCTGACCCTGTGATCTAACTAATGTGTTATCCAGTACATTATTAAAATCACCCAGTATTATCGTCGGGACTCCCGGATGTCTCTCCACAAACCGAAGACTCTCCTTCAACACTGTTCCAGAGTACGGAGGAGGGACATAAAGAGCTACAATCAAACATTCAATTTCATTCAATCTGCCCCTCAAACATACAAACCGACCATCCACGTCTATTTTGGAATCAGATTCACAGAACGTAGTATTTTTTCTAAACAACACACTCACTCCCCTAGAATAAGTGGAAAAGGTGGTATGAAAACACTTCCCAACCCATCGAGGACGCATAGATTGAAGTCTATCCTTTGTCATATGTGTTTCCTGCAAACATATCACTTCCGCCTGCGAAGATTTTACATAGTCAAACACTGCTTTACGCTTAGTCGGCTCGTTCAGGCCCCGGACATTCCACGTCAATATTTTAAGGTTTCGAGCCATAGTACCTGCTTATGAAACATAAAAGCAATAGAGCAGCGTGAGGAAGCATTTCTCGCATATACCTAGCCGCAATAGCCCCATACATCAAGAGACAATTGAGAGAGAGTAGAAACAATTCCCAACATGCCCACCCCACCTTCCCAACCAGTTCAATACCCCATTTAACCATAGTACTGGAGGCCGGGGGTCCAATGCACTTTCCAGGTCATCCCCCAATTCCATCACTCTCATTCCCTTCTTTTGAGGTCCACACCATCAGGCTCTTCCATCCCCTCTCCCTCAGAATAGCGGTCATATATCGGCCCCCAGGCTCATCCACCCAGTTCCTTGACCACTTCTCAGCCTGGCTGCCGCACTTCATGTCCTCAGAACTACCAACCCTTATCCTTGGAGACTTCAACATCCCATTAACAGTCCTACTTCCACATCTGCATCTCAGCTTCTATCACTAACCACTTCTCTAGGCCTCTCACAGCTTTCAACCTCTGAGACACACAAGGATGGCAACACCCTTGACCTGGTCTTTGTCCGCCTCTGTTCAATTTCCCACCTAAATAACTCACCGCTTCCACTCTCTGACCACAACATTCTCTCCTTCACGCTCACAAATCCTCCACCACCCCAGCGAACTCCTACCTACCGCACATTCAGAAATCTGCAAGCCATTAACCCTCAGACACTTTCAGACTCCCTACACTCTTCGCTGTCCCCAATCTCCTCTTTTTCTTGTCCTAATCTGGCTGTTCAGCACTACAATGACACTCTTAGAAGCACCCTTGACCAAGTAGCACCGCTCACCCTCAGAACTTCCAAACACACAGTAAAACAGCCCTGGCTCACATCGCAAACTCACCTTCTCCAGCGATGCTCTAGGAGTGCTGAACGCCTATGGAGAAAAACCCGCACACCAGAAGACTTCATCCACTTTAAATTCATGTTAAGAACTTATAATGCTGCCCTTCACCTCGCCAAACAGACCTACTTCACCACACTGATCTCCTCACTAGCCGACAACCCCAAGAAACTTTTTGACACTTTTCACTCCCTCCTCAGGCCAAAAGCACAAGCCCCTATCACAGACATTTGTGCTGATGACCTGGCCTCCCACTTTATAGAAAAAATAGATACTATCCGTCAGGAAATCTGCTCTCAACCACCAAGTGCTGTGACTCCCATCCCACCCTGCATTTCCCCTGGCTCAATTTCCACATTTGATCCCATCACAGAAGAAGAAGTCTCCAGACTCCTCTCTTCCTCTCGTCCGACTACATGCACTACCGACCCCATCCCCTCACATCTCCTCCAGTCTCTTTCTCCTGTTGTCACAACTCACCTAACTACAATCTTCAATCTCTCACTCTCCTCTGGCATTTTCCCATCCTTTTTCAAACACTCCATCATTACTCCACTACTAAAGAAACCCGCTCTTGACCCTTCCTGCACAAACAACTACAGACCGGTCTCCAATCTCCCCTTCATCTCCAAACTTTTGGAGCGCCTAGTCTACTCCCGCCTCACCCGTTACCTCTCCACTCACTCCCTCCTAGACCCTTCACAGTCCGGCTTCCGACCCCTACATTCGACTGAAACTGCACTCATCAAAGTGACCAATGACCTTCTGACAGCAAAACGTAATGGCGACCACTCTCTGCTCATTCTACTCGACCTTTCTGCAGCTTTCGACACGGTTGACCACCGTCTCCTACTGTCCAGGCTCCACTCTCTAGGTATTAAGGACACTGTTCTCTCCTGGTTCTCCTCCTATCTTTCTGACTGCTCCTTCAGTGTTTCGTTCTCTGGCTCCACTTCATCTCCTCTCCCTCTCACTGTCGGTGTACCCCAGGGCTCAGTCCTTGGCCCCCTTCTCTTCTCTCTCTACACCGCCCCAATTGGACAGACCATCAGCAGATTTGGCTTTCAGTACCATCTTTATGCTGATGACACACAATTATACACGTCATCCCCCGACCTTACCCCCGCTGTACTACAGAACGCCACCGACTGTCTGTCCGCAGTCTCCAACATCATGTCTGCTCTCTATCTGAAACTCAACCTCTCCAAAACTGAACTTCTTCTGCTCCCGCCGTCTACTAACCTCCCTAAATCTGACATTTCCCTCTCAGTGGGCGGCACCATAATAACACCCCGGCAGCAGGCTCGCTGTCTGGGTGTTATGTTTGATACCAATCTCTCCTTCACCTCCCATATACAATCTCTTGCCCGCTCTTGCCGCCTACACCTAAAGAACATCTCTAGAATCCGCCCTTTTCTCACCATGGAAACAACAAAAACCCTCACTGTAGCATTGATCCACTCCCGCCTGGACTACTGTAACGCTCTATTACTTGGCCTCCCCATTACTCGACTATCCCCTCTCCAGTCCATCCTTAATGCAGCAGCCAGGGTTATCCATCTGGCTAATCGGTACTCGGACGCGTCCGCTCTTCGCCAGTCCTTACACTGGCTGCCCATTCATTATAGGATCCAATTCAAAGTACTTGTTCTCACCCACAAAGCTCTCCACACTGCAGCACCCCCCTACATCTCCTCCCTCATTTCTATCTATCAGCCTAACCGACTGCTGCGCTCTGCAAACGACTTTCGACTAACCTCTGCACTAATCCGTACCTCCCACTCCCGACTCCAAGACTTCTCCCGCGCTGCGCCAATCCTCTGGAATGCTCTACCCCAAGAAATTAGGACTATCCACAATCTGCATGGTTTCAGGCGCTCCCTCAAAACACATCTGTTCAGAGCGGCCTATCACATTCACTAATCAAAGTCATTCTATGTGTAAGTGTGTGTGTGTGTGTGTAGCCCATTCACTATCTCCATCCATCCCTCACTCCCTTAAGATGGCTGGACCATCATTGTAAATGCACCATTGTATATACACACCTGTACTTTGTATCTCCCCCACCTCATTGTAGATTGTAAGCTCTCACGAGCAGGGCCGTCTTATTTTGCTTTAATTACTGTATTGTTAACGTTGTTACTTATGACTTGTGTTTTGAAACTGTTAAACTGTAAAGCGCTGCGGAATATGATGGCGCTATATAAATAAAGATTATTATTATTATTATTCTTCTCCGCTTAGCATGAGAGTCCAGACCACGAACCATCAGCTCTCCAGAAAAAGGGAAGCGTTGCTAGCAGCTTACCGCCAGCAATCAGGAGCTACAAAAACAAGGGAAAAGAAAACAAATCCTCTCCATACCACAGTCCCAGTTTGCTCCTCATATTGCCAAAGTCCTCGTTATCCAAATATTCTTGCATATTCATGGACATAATGCAGAATGGAGGGAAGAAAAAAGAAGAGGAGATCCATCATTTCTCCGCCGACAGTCAATCCAGAGGGAGGTATCTTGAAAAAACTCCCAAAAGGCATTTAGTGCAGATCCATTATCATGAAATAAATCATACATAAGGATAAACAGACTTAAGTCTCCGAATGGCGCAATGTTTTCTGATTCTTATCCAGCCAATCCCGTGCATCCCTCGGAGACTGGAAGAAATGGGTAGCTCCCATAGCAGCCACTCGCAGCTTGGCCGGGTACAGCATCAAGTAAGGCACCTTTGAGGATCGCAACCGGCGTTTAACATCTTGAAATTGCCATCGCCTATTTTGAACTTCAATGGAGAAATCCGGATACAAAGAAATGTGTTGCCCATTTATGGTTAGGTCAGTCATGTCTCTGGCCTCTCTCAAGATGGCATCTCTATCCATATAATGAAGAATTCGGATCAAAACAGTGCGTGGCTGTGCCCCAGGCGGATGATGTTTAGTGGGGACCCTATAGGCTCTTTCTATTGCAAACAATGTTGACAGCACATTATTCCCAAACGATTTGCGAATCCAATCCTCAAAATATTCCACAGCTCTATTTCCTTCTGCCTTTTCTGGGACCCCCACTATACGCACATTATTGCGGCGCATCTGATTTTCCAAGTCATCCTGTTGGGCTCTGAGTGCTTCTATTACTTTGCCGAATTGTTCAACTTGTGTTCTGACAGGCCATAATACATCTTCCACCTGACTCTGTCTGTCCTCCAGCTCAGTGGTTCTGTCATTTAGGGATCTAATGTCCTGCCTCACATTCCTCAACTCATCTTTAATGTCTTTCATCTGCAGGGCCAGCGCTGCGTTCCCCTTTGACACAGCATTCAGAACATCAGTGAGGGTGGGAGGCTTATCAGCCTGTTCCGCAGTGGCCATGAGCACAGGATCCTGGATATGTTCACCAGCCTGAGACTTTATGACGTCCTTGCCCCCTGCATCTCCTGGGAGCCTTCCATCTCCATCTGTCCCGCATCTCTCTCTAATCCAGCTTTTACTTGCTGGCAGTGTGTAGGAGAGCGATTGTTGGGGGATCGCACATATTTCTGCAGCCTGGCTGCTGTCTCCCTACTCCTCTCCTCTGCACGCCTGCCGGCTGTCAGCCCACGCTGCTGTGCAGCGCCATCTTGAATTCCTCTCTCCTCACCTCTCACAGGCCGTGTCTTCCTCATAATGACGGAGATCTCTGCCTCTGACCTCCCGGTCACCGCCTGTCAGCACCACGGGTCCCAGAGGAAGACAGTGAGATTGTCCAGACCCCTCAGGGCTCAGGATAATGAAAGATAACAGGATAATTTCACCAAAGCTCCTGGGTCCTGCTTCTTCTCACATTGCCAGCTAGCTCTGCCCCTGGGGAAATGTTATTTAGCAACAATTTTGTGACCTATTTCTGTTTTAAGGGAATAAAAATTCAAAGTTTTAAAATTGCAAAATTTTCACCATATTTCCATTTTTTCATTAAATAAACGCAAGTTATATCGAAGAAATGTTACCACTATCATGAAGTACAATATGTCACGAGAAAACATTCTCAGAATCGCGAAGATCCATTGAAGCGTTCCAGAGCTATAACCTCATAAAGAGACAGTGGTCAGAATTGTAAAAATTGGCCCAGTCATTACCGTGCAAACCACCCTTTGGGGTTAAGGGGTTAATCAGAAGTTGTATCAAGGCAAATGAACAACCACTACACGTCTCCTTCCATTTCACAATAAATTGTTCATCATCCACTGGGAAAGCAGGGACAACTTTTAACTTGCAGTCCCCGAGGGATCATCTTATTAGTAAGATATTTTTCGAGGAATGATCTCTTCCACCACAGTTTCGACTGTCTGGTTAGCATGGATTTGATGGAGGATAATTTATCATCCCAATTAGGATCACCAGGCCGCCGCACATCAGACACGCCATTGCCAAAAACCTGATCCATCTGGTTGAGCCAAGACTTTTCTTTTGCTCGATAGTCCATCTTTTCAACACCAGAGCCTGTGCATAACACAGTAACAATGAAGCAACGAAAAATGATGTCAAACATATTATACCAGGATGAAGACCTAGAAATCAATATAACAAATCACCCATAGTGACGTTTCAGGATGATAATACATAACAAATCATAAATTGTCTCCCCAGTATTAAAGACCAAAAATCTGGACCAACTGCAGAACAGTAAATATATATGAAAAAAGACAGTCATATGGACCAAAGAATAGCAAAATATCAAAAAAATCTTAAATCAAAATCAGGAAAAGGGATGGAAAGGGTTAAAATGTACAAATCCAAACCCCATCCTTCCAAGAGCTGGTAAAAACCACCCAATAATAATGATACTATTATATTAGACTAATACTACATAGTATCTCAAAGTAGAAATGCGATACTGCCAGAAATCTAGTTGCAACAATTGCATCAGAAAATTAATTGGCCAAATCAGAGTTTATACACATAAGGATAAATACCTAAACAAAGTGCAGCAGCAGGATAATAGGTGGCTTGTAGGTGCTATACCGGCCTACCCCGACGTGCATTTTGGAGGGTTAACTCCTTCCTCAGGGCATGTTCAGGAGTGGAAGACTCGCATATAAATAGTACCACTACCGGACATTGCATCAGACTCCGCAAATATCAGAATACCAGGTGGTCTCCTACATGACCGCCGACACCGGTCGTGGGGCCTCACGTGATTCGGCATCTGAATACAGAGGAGACCAGAGCCGGAGATTGCGCCACTTTATTTCCGCACTTGGTAAAGGAGAAGTTCCGGCGGCCATCATAGAAATAGAACATAAGATAAAATAAGAACATAAAGAATTATCTATTTATATTGAACGCAACATTAAAACAAACGCATAGAGGGACACCGGATACCACCACATAAGCCCATATTCCATTATAATAGATAGCAAATAAGAATAGATACAAAATAGGGTTGATAACACTAGACCATAATACATGTGTATGGCTAGAAGAGAACACATGCATAAATGTGAATCACAGGAAAGAGATGCAAAGCTTAGGAAAATATTGAATACATATACACTTGTATCATCAATAAAGCCATTATATACTGTAGGAAGTACATATAATATAATCACAAATTTTTTTATTTAACCATATTAGTCCTACAGTAGAATATGCATGCGCAGGGAACATTCTGTCACCATAATTCATAATCTATAAAAGCCACACATCCTAAATACTATATCAAGTCTTCTCCAAATTTGTATCTTGTGTGTATCCATACTTCAATTGTTATGCTCCAATCAATATGCGTTTCACAAATATCAACCGTCCAGAAAGGCAAATTAAAGCAACCTATATATAAAAGATAAAAAATAGAAGGATAAATTAAAACAAATAAAAGCTCAAACGATGTAGACTAAAGAGCACATACAGATGTGCGGCAGTCCGGAAATCACAAATATGGGACAAAAGAAATATTCTCAATCAGTCCCCTATACCACCTACAAGCCACCTATTCTGCTGCTGCACTTTGTTTAGGTATTTATCCTTATACGTATAAACGCTGTGATTTGGCTATGATTTTTCTGATGCAATTGTTGCAACTAGATTTTATTTTTATTTTTTTTATTAAATGATTTTTTTGATATTTTGCTATTCTTTGGTCCATACGACTGTCTTTTTCGTATATATTTGATGGTAGCCTTTGTTATGGTGGTCACATTTCTATGCAGGTCATTCACTAGGTCCCCTGTGTGGTCCTGGGATTTTTGCTCACCGTTCTTGTGATCACTTTGTCCCCGATGGGTGAGATCTTGCGTGGAGACCCAGATCGAGGGAGATTATCAACGGTCTTGTATGTCTTCCATTTTCTTTTTATTGCTCCCACAGTTGATTTTGTCACACCAAGCAGCTTGCCTATTGCAGATTCAGTCTTCCCATCCTGGTGCAGGGCTATAATTTTTTGTTTCTGGTGTCCTTCGACAGCTCTTTGGTCTTCACCATAGCGGAGTTTGGAGTGTGACTGCGGTTGTGGACAGGTGTCTTTTATACTGATAACAAGTTCAAACAGGTGCCATTACTACAGGTAATGAGTGGAAGACAGAGGAGCCTCTTAAAGAAGTTACAGGTCTGTGAGAGCCAGAAATCTTGCATGTTTTTAGGTGACCAAATACTTATTTTCCACCATAATTTGCAAAATAAATCTTGCCAAATCGGACAAGGTGATTTTTCTTGAATTTCTCATTTTGACTCTCATAGTTGTGGTCTACCCATGTCAATTACAGGCCTCTCTCATATTTTTAAGTGGGAGAACTTGCAGAATTGGCTGACTAAATACTTTGTCCCCACTGTAAAATAATTAATAATAATAATCTTTATTTATATAGCGCCAACATATTCCGCAGCGCTTTACAGTTTAGTTTCAAAACACAAGTCATAAGTAACAGTGTTAACAATACAATAATTAAAGCAAAATAAGCCGCCCCTGCTCGTGAGAGCTTACAATCTACAATGAGGTGGGGGAGTACAAAGTACAGGTGTGTATATACAATGGTGTATTTACAATGATGGTCCAGCCATCTTGAGGGAGTGTGGGTTGGAGATAGTGAATGGGCTACACACGCACACTTACACATAGAATGACTTTGATTAGTGAGCGTGATAGGCAGTTCTGAACAAATGCGTTTTGAGGGAGCGCCTGAAACCATGCAAATTGTGGATAGTCCTAATTTCTTGGGATAGAATATTCCAGAGGATTGGCGCAGCGCGGGAGAAGTCTTGGAGTCGGGAGTGGGAGGTACGGATTCTTGCTTGTCCAGCAGACCATATATTTTATTTGTAATATTCCAAAATCTTTAATACCATTTAGTAAAGTTGGGAAGTTGAGTTCCTTAAGATTGACTTTTCCCCTATCTAGGGAAAAAAAAAAGTCCTGGCTGGTGTAGGGTTTCAACAGGTTTGTGCACATTTGAAAGGCCTCATCACCAACCATTACAAATGACAGTGGTGGACCTTCGGTGTGGGGAAGAGGCCGTTGCAGGGGGAAATTAAAATGGTTGCCATACAGCCTACGGCCCATGTCCGAGTTCTTAAAGGTCTGTGAGTCATTGCCCTGGCCAAATGCCCCAATGTCCACCGCAATAAACCTGCAATCTGCATCCGCAATGGCCATGAGTACCGTAGAAAAGTACTTTTCATAATTAAAGTACTCAGAGCCACTTTCTTGGGGTTTTGTTATCCGGATGTGTTTCCCATCCACCACTCCCAAACAGTTGGGGAAATTGCAGTGTGTGGCCCAGCTATGTAAGGCACACATAAAATCCAGGAGAATGCACAGGAAGGTAACCGCAACGCTTGATATGCATTCACTTCACTCACACTTTCAGACACACCCATCAGGGGTATAAAAGGGAGTGACACGTAGCAGAAGTCAGTCAGTTCGATTTAGTCAAGCTTAGGAGGGAGAGGAGAGGAGTCAGTGTTCAGTTCAGTCTGTTTCCTGTCTGAATGCAGGGCAGTTCAGTCTCAGTCCAGTCTGGACTTGGAGGATACTGAGAGCTGTTCGGTGAGCTCTAGAAGAAAGCTGACTTTTCCAACAAAAGCTACAAGTGCTTTTGTTAAGAGCGGGAAGCAGGGCGAAGGGCGCAGTGGAGAAGACAAAGAGAAGTGCTTTAGGTATTGGATTGCCTGCACTAAATCACCGGACACCGGGGTCCAAAGCGTTGCTAGTGTTTCAAGCATAGTAACAAGAAAACCGGAGGCTTACTGGACTACAGGTCGCAGAAGGCAGCTCGATGTGTCGTTACGTAACTGGAGTCAGGAGAACAGGAGTCTAGTGGGACGCTGCAGAAATAGACTTAGTTCTACCACTGAAAAGGCTCTACCACAATGTCGGCTGGGCATTACAGCTATTGAGAAAGCTGGAGATTACAGAGTTAACTTCGCTTCACGCAAGTTTGGACTCAGATACATATTGAAGTTAAGGAGGCCTCTAACCTGCTCAGCGGTTACCCAAATGTGCATTCTCCACCCCGACCAGCTCCCCGGGATCTGCTTGAACCATCTACCAGTAAAGGTATGAAAAGAAGTTGCATTGTGTGTGACTGAATTCTTAATTACACCCTGCATCATCACCATAGACTTCCAGGGACCCGTCTCACCTGTGGGAGACTTACCACCCAGCTGCCCCCATAACATCCCCTGTGAAGGTCCTTATAGCAGCGCTGGTCCAATTGATCAGATACCACAGGTGGCGTCACGAACTACCTACAAATTCCCTGTAAATATCCCCCATTACAAGATCGCCCAGGGCCACGGACCGAGCCCCGCTGCCAGTGACAACTCCCATAGACTTCTATGGGCTCGGTGCCGAGTACCCCATAGCCCTGGTACCACCTCAGTGTGGTGCGCGTCATCTTTACTTGGCGTCACGAACAGGATCCGAAAGCTTGCAATTGTGAGTCCTGTGTGCCTATTGAACTGTTTGGTGAAAAAGACTGTTTGCTGTGTTTGGCGCCATTTTCCGCCATTTTGGCCGCCATATTCGTGCCCTCAGGCGCTGGTGAAGAAGGGGGGCGTACCTAAAATAACGCGCAGTTTCCTGGACACGCCCCCAACCTGCGCCCCAATCTGCATCGTAAGCCGCATCGCGAACTGCATCGCAATCTGCATCGCAAGCCGCATCGCAAACTGCATCGCAATCTGTATCACAATCTGCATCGCAAACTGCATTCACAATCTGCATTGCAATCCGCATCGCAAACTGCATCGC
This sequence comes from Oophaga sylvatica, assembly GCA_033576555.1. NCBI lineage: Eukaryota > Metazoa > Chordata > Amphibia > Anura > Dendrobatidae > Oophaga > Oophaga sylvatica. Next base: position 68,429 of record JARQOD010000401.1, on the reverse strand, counting down.
AAAATACCGCGGCCTCATCAGAGCGCCAGCGAAAAGGTCCTGTCTCCACCGCTGTGCCTGCGACGCTGCAGCCTGTGAAAGAGGTAGGCTCAGATTAACCAAGGGAGCATCAATATGTCGCAGCAACCGGCAGACGGAGCGGTCCCCGCCGGTGGCCCCAATAGCCCACCGCTTGGCGTTGTAGCGCAGGATGGAGGTGCGGGCCCCTCACCTGGTCCGGTGGTCCCGCTTATGCCCCTAACGCTCCCCTACATGCCTGGAGCGAAGTGGCTTCCCCAGTACAGCGGCGAGCCAGACACCCTGCCAGGGTTTAAAAGGAAAATATGTAGTATTCTGGATATGTACTCCATGACTGAGAAGCAAAAAGCTGCAGTGGTAATAGGACAGTTAGCTGGTGCGGCTGAGAGAGAAGTAGAGACTTGGCCCATTGCGGACCAGGAGTCGGTACCTGCGATTCTCTTAAAGCTACAGGCCATCTTTGAGGACCGCACAGAAACGGATCTCCGGATGGCATTTTATCAGTGCTTCCAGGGACCGGGTGACAGTATTAGGGACTACGCCTGCCGACTACAGGGGGCCCTGCGAGCTCTCAAACAGGCTAACCCTACAAGTCCCATTGATGAGAGCCAAATGTTGAAAGAGCAATTCGTGCGGGGACTGAGGTCTCCAGAGGAAGGCAGGACTGTAAACTGGTGGTCCTTGGATCATCCAAATGCCACCTTTGATGCCCTAAAGGACATGGCAATAAAAGGACTGCGACCCCTGGAAAAGCCTGAGGTGGCAAATCAGTATCACCCGGGTGAAGCCACTCTTAAGCCGGCAGTACCCACCTTTTCCCCGCAGGTGGCAGAAGCTAAAACGCAGGTGGCGCCCCCTAGTGAGTTGGAATGTCTGCGCTCAGAAGTGCGCCAGCTGACTAAGAACTTGGCCACTGTAATGGATGCCCTGCAACTGCGGAAAGAGGAAGGAGGAAAGATCCTACTAGCCGACTGTCCGGAGGATGTCCCTTGGATGAACCGGAGGAAATGGAGGACGTCGCCTCACCGGAGGAGGACCACGCCACCCCAAGGAGCGACTCCTGATCAACATCATCCTTGGCGGGAGATCATCTGCTACCGCTGCAATCAAAAAGGTCATATGGCTCAGCAATGTCCTTTAAACGAGCCGATCCTGGGTCAGAGGGCCAACACCCAGGAGTAGACTCATCAGGCCCCTTAGACTGGAACCGCAGGTTCGTGGGTGGACGACCCTACCTGTCCATGATTCTGGACGGGATTGCAATCCCTGCACTGCTGGACACTGGATCTCAGGTGACCATCATACCTGATGTCCTTTACAATAAATTTTGGTCAAAGACAGTCTCCAGCCCCCGAGCCCTGACTTGACAGTGTACGCCACCAATGGTCTCCCTGTTGAAGTAATTGGAGCCAAAAACGTGAACGTAAAAGTGGGCAGGGTGGAGCTGAAGGATAAGGGACTTCTAGTAGTCAGGACTGTAAATGAGGAAAATGGTCTAAATGTGATACTAGGTACTAACATTATCAGTAACTGTCTGGGAGAAGTTGTGTTTTTGCTCCAACAGCTCGCTGAAGTTGCCAAGCCAAAGCAGAAGGGAGTGATCCAGAGGGAGATCCGGGCCCTGATGTGCCAGCAGCAAGCGAAGCTTACAGATGGTGAAATCGGTAATGTACGGGTCACGGACTCGAACCCCATTGTAATACCCCCAATGAGTGAAATGTTAATATGGTGTAGAGCAGCCATAGGTCTGAGAGGACAGAACTACCAAGCAGTAGTAGAACCTCATCGCTCAGAACACAGACCTACACTCATGATTGCTAGAGGGGTAGTGGAAGTAATAAATGGGAGAGTACCAGTACGACTTCTCAACTGGGGGGGGACGAAGTAAATTTACCACGTTATGCCACAGTTGCTAAATTACATGCCGTAGATAACAATTCTATCCTCACAACCGAGTCCTTAGCCTCCCGCCAACCAGCGGAGGATAATGATCCGGCAAACCCGGTAGCGGACTGGTGTCAGCAGCTTCATATAGGGACAGACACCACTTCCGTCCACCAGAAACAGGGGGTACTACGGGTGGTACAAGAGTACGCACAAGTATTTAGCAAACACCCACTTGATTTTGGGACAATTAAGGGAGTACAGCATCATATCCCTACAGGCAGTCATCCTCCCATCAAAGAGCGGTACAGGCCTATACCTCCAGCCCACTATCAGAAAGCTAAGGAAATGCTGCATGACATGAAGAAAGCCGGGGTGATAAGGGATAGTTGTAGCCCCTGGGCAGCACCTCTAGTTCTAGTTAAGAAAAAGGATGGTAGCATGCGAATGTGTGTAGATTATAGGCAAGTAAATCGTATAACACATAAAGATGCATACCCATTACCACGCATAGAGGAATCCTTAGCTGCTCTGAAAACGGCTAACTACTTTTCTACCCTCGACCTTACTAGTGGGTACTGGCAAGTAGCTGTGGCTGAGGAGGATCGGGAGAAAACTGCTTTCACCACCCCAATGGGACTCTGCGAGTTTGACAGAATGCCGTTTGGCCTCAGCAGTGCCCCAGGAACATTCTAGAGAGTGATGGAGAGCTGCCTGGGACATCTCAACTTTGAAACTGTACTGCTGTACCTGGACGACGTGATTGTGTACTCCAAGACGTATGAAGATCATCTGAAGCACCTGGCAGAGGTATTCGAGTCACTGTCCAAGTATGGGATGAAACTGAAGCCCTCTAAATGCCATCTGCTCAAACGGAAGGTACAATACTTGGGACATATTGTCAGTTCCGAAGGAGTAGCGCCGGACCCCGAGAAGGTCACAGCCATCCAGAAATGGCCGGAGCCGAAGAATTTAAAGGAGGTGCGTCAGTTCCTGGGACTAACAGGTTACTACAGGAGGTTTGTAAAAGATTACACTAAGAAAGCGGCACCTTTACAGGACCTCCTGGTCGGACAACCTCTCAAGAGCAGAAACCCTCCATTCAATTGGGGAAAAGAACAAGCTGAGGCATTCAAAGAGATGAAAGAGATCCTGACCGGCGATGAAATCTTAGCCTACCCTGATTACAGCCAACCGTTCCTGCTGTACACCGATGCCAGTAACGAGGGATTGGGAGCGGTCCTCAGTCAGAAGCAGAATGGCCAAGAAAAAGTCATCGCATATGCCAGCAGAAAACTCAGGCCAACTGAGAGGAACCCGGAAAACTATAGCAGCTTCAAACTGGAGTTCCTAGCGCTGGTCTGGGCCATTACCGAAAGGTTCAAACATTACCTTGCCTCCAACAAGTTCACTGCGTACACAGACAACAACCCCTTGACGCACCTTGAAACAGCCAAGCTGGGAGCCATGGAGCAACGTTGGATGGCTCGGTTGTCAAATTACCCGTTTACCATCAAGTACAGGGCAGGCCGTAAAAATGCTAACGCGGACGCCTTGTCCAGAATGCCGCATGAATCCGACACGGAGGAAGAATCAGACGATCTGGAAGAAATCGAGCTACCTGCGTTCCACCGAAACGGGATGGTCCAAGAGCAACGAGTCTACAGAAAGCGGTGTGGTGAGATGTTGAACCCTTTACCTCATCACAGCTGGAAGGAGACTCAGGACAGCGATCCAGTGGTCAGCCGTGTCAAGGAGCTGATAAAACAGGAAGGTTCCTCCTTGGAGAAAGACGCACCTATACCAGCAAAGCTCCTGTGGAATGAGAGAAGCCGGTTGTTCATATACCGTGAAAAGTTGTGCAGGAGATACGTCGACCCAAGGACCCATGAGATGGTTTGGCAGGTAGTGGTCCCCAGAGCAGACATCCAAATGGTGTTAGAGGCCTACCACGATCAAGCAGGACACTTTGGCTGGAAAAAGCTGGAGACCCTGTTGAAGTGTCGGTTCTACTGGGTAGGGATGCGCAGCTCCATCGAGAAGTGGTGCCGGAACTGTGGACCCTGTGGCCTCAGACGGAAAGACTACTGTAGTCAAAAGGCACCCTTGCAGCCTATCCGGACGACTCGTCCCCTGGAGATCGTAGCATTGGATCACGTCAAGTTGTCCCCAAGCAGGTCAGGATACTCATATGCCCTGACCATGGTGGATCACTATTCCAGGTTTCTGGTGGTCGCCCCTGTCAAAGATCTGACAGCAGAGACAGCAGCAAGAACCTTCCAAGCAAGTTTCTGCAGACCACACGGATATCCGGAGCAGGTGCTGACTGATCGAGGTCCTGCATTCGAAGCTGAACTGTTTCAGGAATTCTGTCAATTGTATGGATGTAAGAAGATCAGAACAACACCATACCACCCTCAGACCAACGGCCTTTGTGAAAAGATGAATCACATTGTCATGGATTTACTGAAAACTGTACCCCTGGAAGAAAGAAATCGGTGGCCAGACTTGTTACCTGACCTGGTCGACTTGTACAACCACATCCCAGTAAGTTCCACCAACTGCACTCCAGCCTACCTTATGAGAGCAAGACCGGGAAGGCTGCCAATGGACTTAGAACTCGGTGTGGTAGAACCAGAGGCTGATGACAGTGCTGAAGATTGGGACACAACTCGACAAGAACAGTACAGGAGAGTTCAAGCCTGCGTGGAAGACAGTCTCAATAGAGTAAGAGAAAAACAAGAGAACTATAACAAAAATGCTCCCGCTAAGCCTTTAATGCCTGGAGAAATGGTGCTCAAAAGGAAAAGAAGAACACACAAGTTGGATGTTCAGTGGGAACAGGAGCCATATGTCGTGCAAAATTCCAATTTTGATAACAGCAAGGTCTGTACCATCAGCAAGGATGGAGGAAAAACGACTGCAACTGTGTCTAGAGATCATCTAAAGTTGTGTCCTGGCCCATTAAAGCTCCGTGAAGAAAACCCTGTTGTCCATCAAGAAGAGAGTGCTGAAGCGGTCATACACACGGATTTGGGAGATTTACCTGCAGATTGGCCCAGATTGGGAGACGCTGTAATTATTCCTGTGCTGCAGTTTTATCAACCGCAAGAGGAGTCTCTACAACCAGTCATACCAATTGTGCCAGTTGAGCCAGTTCCAGAAGAACCTGTTCCGGCAGACCCTCAACCATTGGGATCCCAAGCAGCGGAACCACAAGAAGCAGCACCACCAGAAGTGGAATCCCCTGGTGAAGCTGGTGAAGCAGTACCGCCTCGTCCAGTCACTAGCATGCTTGCCAGGTCCCTAGAGAGGTGGAGTCGTATCTATAGTTTGCCGTTACGCAGAACAGATAGGCTAGAGATTAATATACCTGACGCTACCCCACGTAGGTCAGAACGTATCACTAAAGGAAAACTACCTATTCGCTATCAGGAGTAGTCCTAGTAAACTAGTTAGCAAGACCCAGACAGGGTTTATTGTCACTGACAAAATGTATAAAGTTTGAAATTTATATATATCTATGTGTTTAACCATGCCAATGGACTGCGTGGCTGTGGACTGTGCCAGCCCAAGAACTTATATTGTAAATAGTTGCACTACGGTGCTATATCTTGGTTTTACACGAAACCATTACTATCTACCTCTGAAGAAAAACCCGTATGGTGGGCCTAGAGTGAGGTCTGCAGTCAGAAGTCCTGCAGCCCACCCAGGACCCACGTGGGAGGTTTGGTGCGGGTCCTCCACAAGAATATTGTCTAGTAATATGAGAATGTTTTGATACTTTTGATACTTTTGTATTCTTCTAATGTACAAATTGTAACGTTCAAGAATCCGTACCTCCGGATGGGATGAGTTAAAATGTTGATGTTAATGCAAAAACAAAAATGTTTTCTTTTTCTCTTTTACAGCCCGGGAGTGCTGTGTTTAATCAAGGGGGGATGTGTGGCCCAGCTATGTAAGGCACACATAAAATCCAGGAGAATGCACAGGAAGGTAACCGCAACGCTTGATATGCATTCACTTCACTCACACTTTCAGACACACCCATCAGGGGTATAAAAGGGAGTGACACGTAGCAGAAGTCAGTCAGTTAGATTTAGTCAAGCTTAGGAGGGAGAGGAGAGGAGTCAGTGTTCAGTTCAGTCTGTTTCCTGTCTGAATGCAGGGCAGTTCAGTCTCAGTCCAGTCTGGACTTGGAGGATACTGAGAGCTGTTCGGTGAGCTCTAGAAGAAAGCTGACTTTTCCAACAAAAGCTACAAGTGCTTATGTTAAGAGCGGGAAGCAGGGCGAAGGGCGCAGTGGAGAAGACAAAGAGAAGTGCTTTAGGTATTGGATTGCCTGCACTAAATCACCGGACACCGGGGTCCGAAGCGTTGCTAGTGTTTCAAGCATAGTAACAAGAAAACCGGAGGCTTACTGGACTACAGGTCGCAGAAGGCAGCTCGATGTGTCGATACGTAACTGGAGTCAGGAGAACAGGAGTCTAGCGGGACGCTGCAGAAATAGACTTAGTTCTACCACTGAAAAGGCTCTACCACAATGTCGGCCGGGCATTACAGCTATTGAGAAAGCTGGAGATTACAGAGTTAACTTCGCTTCACGCAAGTTTGGACTCAGATACATATTGAAGTTAAGGAGGCCTCTAACCTGCTCAGCGGTTACCCAAATGTGCATTCTCCACCCCGACCAGCTCCCCGGGATCTGCTTGAACCATCTACCAGTAAAGGTATGAAAAGAAGCTGCATTGTGTGTGACTGAATTCTTAATTACACCCTGCATCATCACCATAGACTTCCAGGGACCCGTCTCACCTGTGGGAGACTTACCACCCAGCTGCCCCCATAACATCCCCTGTGAAGGTCCTTATAGCAGCGCTGGTCCAATTGATCAGATACCACAGGTGGCGTCACGAACTACCTACAAATTCCCTGTAAATATCCCCCATTACAAGATCGCCCAGGGCCACGGACCGAGCCCCGCTGCCAGTGACAACTCCCATAGACTTCTATGGGCTCGGTGCCGAGTACCCCATAGCCCTGGTACCACCTCAGTGTGGTGCGCGTCAGCAGACTGTCCAGAATTTTTGTGCAATATCCATCCACTTTTCCGTGGTGGGCAGGGACATAAATTCAGGACATAGAACGTCCCACAAAGCCCGGCAGATGTCCGCAACTATTCCCGACAAGGTGGAGATTCCAAGCCGGTACTGAAAGTGGAGTGAAGAGAGCGTCTCGCCAGAAGCCAAGAATCTGCAAAACAGATGGAAAAAAATTGTGATTGTCCAGGCTTTGGCAAAACACTGACATGAAAAATCAGTCTGTACATGTCAGAACTATAATTCTGCAGGCTTTTAGTAAATGGCAGAACAAAAACAATACACGCATTTGTTTAATATCACGTAATGTGACGAGGAGCCGTTCCTCCGGAGGAATCGCACGACGGAGCTGTGTGTCCTTTCTCCGGTGGCTCCTTCAACACGAGCAAGCAAATCCCTGAAACTTTCTTGGGACATCCGTGTATAGTCTGAAAATTTAGCCGGGTTTGCCTGGAGCTCGCTGAAGAGGGTGTGGTACGCTCCACGGCTCTCCCGGACTTCAATAATTGAATGTCTGCAAAAACCGCCGCTGCCGTCTTCGCTCTCTCTCTCTCTCCCTTTGTTGCTGGCAAGCAAAAGCCAGAAACAGCGCGATGTCCATATCCAAGTTTATGCGAAAAGTCTCCCAATCCAGATCCATGGTGAAGAATTCAGCTGAACAGGGTCTATTTAAAGAAGTTCAATGACACTCGCCCACGGGTGTCCCATTGGTGGAGTGTGTTTCAAGGATTTTCCTCTTGTGCAATGTGTGACTCATGCGCCTAAAAAACGCAAACGCATGAAAAACGCTAGATAAACTCATGTAAACTATACTTTTTTTGTTGTTATGCGTACTTTGATGCCTTAAAAAAACCATGCGCTTGCAAGCTCGTTTGCGTTTTTGCACACGTTTTCAGTAGCGCACGATGCGCTGCGCTAAAAGACGCAAATGTGAAATTAACCTAAAAACTGCACCCCCAAGTGCTTCACAGAAGTTTATAACGTAGAGCCGTGAAAATAAAAAAATCATATTTTTTTCCACAAAAATGATCTTTTTGCCCCTAAATTTTTATTTTTATAAGGGTAACAGGAGAAATAGGACCCCAAAAGTTGATGTGCAATTTGTCCTGAGTACGCTGATACCCCATATGCGGGGGGGAACCACTGTGATCGCCTTACTGCGATCTTTGGGAGGCAGAATGAACAAATCCACAAAAGGTGAAGAATTGGTTTTATTTTTTGCGCCGTTCCTCGTGCGGTATTAGTGATTAGGCGACTTTATTCTTCGGATCGGTGCGATTTACAGCTATACCAGATTTACATCCTTTTTTCATGTTTAGCTTCTGTCACACACTAAAAGACGCTTTTTTTGGAAGAATTTTTTGTAAGAAATTTTTGCATCTCCGTATTTTGAGAGCTATAATTTTTCCATATTTCGGTCGACAGAGTTATGTGTGGGCTTATTTTTTGCGAGACGAGCTGACGTTTTTATTGGTACCATATTCGGGCACATAATTTTTTTTGATCGCTTCCTATTCCGATTTTTGTGGAAGAAGAATGAACAAAAAACAGCAATTCAGGAATTGTTTTTTTTTTTTTCCTCCGTTCCGCGTGTGGCAAAATTGATAAAGCAGCTTTATTCTTCGGGTCACTACGATTACAGCGATACCTCTTTTATATTTTTTTTTATGTTTTGCCGTTTTTTACACAAAAACTTTTATAGAAAAAATAATTATTTTTGCATCACTTTATTCTGCGAGCTAGAACTTTTTTATTTTTTCGCTGATGATGCTACTTGGTGGCTTGTTTTTTGCGGGACAAGATAACGTTTTCAGCGGTACCATGTTTATTTATATTCGTCTTTTTTGATCGTGTGTTATTGCACTTTTTCCAAGCAGTATGATGATACCGCTTGGAAACAGTATGTTACTAATTTTTTGTGTTGTTTTTTTTTTTTACGGCTTTCACTGAAGGGGTTAACTAGGGTCACTCTTTTATGGATGGATTTTTATGGACGCGGCGATACCAAACGTGTATTTTTTTGTTTTGTTTTTTTACATAAAAATGTGTATTTTTTAGGGGAATTTTTTAAAATTATTAATATTTTTTTTTACAAATATTTTAAAAAATGTTTTTTTTACCTAGTCCCTTTATGGGACTTTCACTTTTGATTGCAGGTATAATGCATTGCAATGCTCCAGCATTGCAATGCATTATACCAATGGAGAAAGCTGCTGTGACCATGTTGTGAGCATGGTCACAGTGGCTTTCCGTAGCTGGATGACCCAGAGGTTGTCATGACAACCCCGAGTCATCAAGGCAGAGATCAGGCCCTGCAATTACATTGCGGGGACACCGATCTGAGGCAGAGGGAGCTCCCGACCCTCTGCCTCCCCCCCCCTGAACGCTACTGTGTGGCCCAGCTTCGCAAGGCACACATATCTTCTGGAAAATGCACAGGAAGGTAACTGTAAAAAGCTTGATATTCATTCACGCACACTTCTCAGCATTGCCACTAGAGGCATATCAGACTATTTAGGAGTGTGACGTAGCAAAGTTAGTGTTCAGTCAGTCAGTCTGTTTCCTGTCTTAGGACAGTGCAGTCAAGCCCCGGGTGGCTCAGGAGTGAGTCATCGCATCCATCTTCAGATTAGTCTTGGAGAGAGAGGAGAGAAGTCTGAATCCTGACAGAGCTTGTGTAGCTCATCTGACAAGAAAGTGGAGGCTAGTACGGGTGAAGTGAATCATCCTAGCCTAGTCAGAGCTACCCCTTAACCTGCTACTCAGAACAAGCTGCCCGTGTTCCTAAGAAAGAAGGAGGAAAGGAATCAAAGCAGTTATACCAACGAGTCAACAGAGAACAGGTCAGTGAGCACTGAAGGAAATCTGACCTTTATACCATTGCTACACGTGCTTATGTTAAGGGCGAGAGCAGGGCGAAGGGCGAGTGGAGAAGTAAGAGTGACAAAAGGGACAAATCACCCTCACTCAGTTAACCGGACACCGGGGTCCGAAGCGTTGCTAGTGCTTCACGCCTAGTAATAAGAAAACCGGAGGCCTTTCTGGACTTCAAGTCGCAGAAGGTAGCCCTAAGCGCTGATACGTAACCGGAGTCAGGGAGAACGGGGACTTTGAGTCAGTGCACGACAAAAGTAAGGACTTAGTTCTCTCAACATCTGATAATCAGAGACATAGAAGACTCCACCACAATGTCGGCCGGGCGTAGTTGCTATTGAAAGAGTTGCACTTGACTTTATGCAAGTTTGTACTCACACACTTTACAAGGGAAAGGAGGCCTCTAACCTGCTCAACAGTTTTCCTGAATGTGCATTCTCCAACCTGACCAGCTTCCCGGGACATACCTGCAACATCTACAAGTAAAGGTATGGAAAGAGACTGCATTGTGTGTGACTGAATTCTTATCTGCACCCTGCATCACCACCATAGACTTTGAGGGACCAGTCCCACCTGTGGGGGACTTAACACCTAGCTGCCATAACATCCCCTCAGAGATCTACCCTGCAGCGCTGGTCAATCGGATCAGAAACCACAGGTGGCGTCACGAACTACTATAACTACAATCCCCTGTAAATATTCCCCCATTGCATGACCGCCAGGGCCACGGACCGAGCTCTGCTGCCAGTGACATTCCCCATAGACTTCCATGGGCTCGGTTCCGAGTACCCCATAGCCCTGGTACCACCAATGTGGTGCGCGTCACTACGATCTCTCGATCGCAGCAGTCAGGGGGTTAACAGCCAGGGGCGGCGGGGGCGCCGCTTCTGGCTGTCAATGCAGGAAGCTCGGCCATTGCAGCGCTGAGCTCCTGCACTGATGGGCAGGAGAAGCTGAAATTTCAGCCTCTCTTGCCGATCGCTGCTGTGTTTGGTCAGTCAGGTTGACTGACCAATCACAGCGCTGTGGGTGCGGGGACCGACGGCATGGGTCCCCACACCTCTTGCCGTGCCTGTCAGCTGTCATAGACAGCTGTCGGCACTGAACTACCACTGCGTGTTTACACACAGTGACAGTTCAAAGGCGTGACGTGCACAGTCCATCCTGGTGCCGGAACTGACATCCTGCCATGACGGACTGTGCACGTTACATGAATTATCTGTATTTATATTCTGACAAATATGGAACTTCAGTTTATTGTTTAGGTTTCATATTTGTGTTCTATACTGTAAATTTGTCCTTGTATATGTTTCGATAACATCGTTGTGGTACGGAGGGGGGCCCATACCTAATTCTCGCACAGGGGCCCTTTGCAGTCTGTGTCCGCCCCTGGTAGAAACTCACCACAAGTGACCCTATTTTGGAAACTAGCCCCCCCAAGGAACTTATCTAGATGTGTGGTGAGCACTTTGAACCACCAAGGGATTCACAAAAGTTTATAATGCTTGGGCATGAAAATAAAAAAATCATATTTTTTCCACAAACATGATCTTTTTGTCCCTAATTTTTTTATTTTCCCAAGGGTATTAGGAGAAATTGGACCCGAAAAGTTGGTGGCCAATTTCTCCTGAGTATGGTGATGTCCCATATGTTGGAGAAAACTACTGCATGGGCACACGTCGGGGCTCGGAAGGGAAGTAGTGACGTTTTGAAATGCCGACTTGATGGAATAGTCTGTGGGCGTCATGTTACGTTTGCAGAGCCCCTGATGTGCCTAAACTGTGGAAACCCCCCAAGTGACCCCATTTTGGAAGCTAGACCACCCAGGGAACTTATCTAGATGTGTAGTGAGCACTTTGAACCCCCAAGTGCTTCACAGAAGTTTATAACCCAGAGTCATGAAAATAAAAAATCATTTTTTTCTCCAAAAATTATTTTTTTAGCCCGCAATTTTTTATATTCACAAGGGTAACAGGAGAAATTGGAAACCGAAAGTTGTTGTCCTGAGTATGCTGGTACCCCATATGTGTGGGGGAACCACTGTTTGGGCACACGTCAGGGCTTGTAAGGGAAGTAATGACGTTTTGAAATACAGACTTTGATGGAATGGTCTGCGGCGTCATGTTACGTTTGCAGAGCCCATGATGTGCCTAAACAGCAGAAACCCCTCACAAGGGACTCCATTTTGAAAACTAGATCCCCCTAGGGACTCATCTAGATGTGTGGTGAGCACTTTGAATCTCCAAGTTCTTCACAGAAGTTTATAACGCAGAGCCGTGAAAATAAAAAAATTTTCCACAAAAATAATATTTTTAAGTCCCAATTTTTTATTTTCGCAAGGGTAACAGGAGAAATTAGACCCCCAAAATTGTTGTGCAATTTTTCCTGAGTACGCTGATACCCCATCTGTGGGGCTAAACCACTGTTTGGGCGCACGTCGGGGCTCGGAATGGAGGGAGCACTGTTTGACTTCTTTAACGCAAAATTGACTGGAATAAATGGTGGCGACATGTCGCATTTGGAGACCCCCTGATGTTCCTAAATGGCGGAAACCCCTCAATTCTATCTCCAACCCTAACCACAACACACCCCTAACCCTAATCCCAACCATAACCCTAACCCCAACACACCCCTAATCACAAGCCTAACCCTAATCCCAACCCTACCCCCAACACACACTAACCCTAATCCCAACTCTAACCCTAACCACAAGCCTAACCCTAATTCCAACTGTAACCCTAATTCCAACCGTAACCCTAATTCCAACCCTAATTTAACCCTAATTCCAACCGTAACCCTAATTCCAACCCTAATCCTAACCCTAATTCCATCCCTAACCCTACTTCTAACCCTAACTCTAGTTCTAACCCTAATGCTAACCCTAATGGAAAAATAAAAAATATTTTCTTTATTTTATTACTTGTCCCTACCTATGGGGGTGATAAAGGGGGGTTTATTTACTTTTTTTTTTATTTTGATCACTGTGATAGTTTATCACAGTGATCAAAATAAATGAATGGAATCTGCTGGCCGGCGGGCGCACTGCGCATGCACCCGCCATTTTCCAAGATGGCGGCGCCTATGAAAAATCCCAGAGGGACTCCGGGACGGCCCACAGGGACATCGCAGGTCCCAGGAGAGGAGAGGGAGGTGATCGGAAGTCGGTGGGGAGCCTAGGGGAGCAGATAGTGACGGCTGCGACCGATCGCCGCCATCAATCGGTGGCGGCGGCCATTCGCCGCTGTCACTCGGTGTGGGGGGTTCGGATCTCGGTCTCCAGCCATGGCAGATGCTATTGCAGCATCGGCCATGGCTGGATTGTAATATTTCACCAAATTTCATTGGTGAAATAATACAAATTGCTCTCATTGTTTCACTTTTAACAGCCAATCAGAGCGATCGTAGCTACGTGGGGGTTAAGCCACCCCCCTGTGGTGAAGCACAAAGGGTCTTGTGCCTGCGGGTCGGTTGACCTTTCAGTGACCCCGGTCACCCGACCCGCAGGAACGCGATTTATACCATGATGCCTACGTAAGCGTCATGGGTCGGGATGGTACCGACTTTCATGACGCCGACGTAGCCGTCATGGGTCGGGAAGGGGTTAATGGCCGCTGGTAAAAGGCGTATTGGTGGTTGTTAAGGGGTTAATCTAATAAAAAGCCTGGGATTTTGGTAGATATTATGGCATAAAGGTCTGGGGCCCACTACTATTTTTGACCTATTCTATACAGCACCATAGTAAACGGGTTGTCCAGTGAATACAGGTTATCCCCTAGGCAGAGAATAGGTTACACCTTACTAACCAGTGTGTCTTACCAATGAGACCTGCTCTTAATGGCAGAACGGGGGACTTTCATCCCTGACGACTACTTTCTCTATGAAACTGCTGGAAAAAGTTAAGCTAATGAATGGAGCAGCGGTCCAGCACGCTCACTGCTATTCCATGCTAACGGAGATGAACGTTCCAGCGGTTGGTCCCTCACCGATATTCACATTATCACATATTCTCTGTATTGGAAATGAATCCAAACTTCTGTAAGAAGCCTCTGGCCACAAGAGAGAGATTAGCATCTGGCTCTTCTTCCTGCACCATTTACATATTAGTTTGTTCTGCATAGGAAAGTTTCTAACATGACGAGCAAGTTGTGCCAAGTTTATTATATCATATGTGAGGAAATAGGGCACAATTCAACATTTTTGCATATTTTTTCATTCATACACCTTCCAACACTATTCATAAATCCCTCCCGTCATCTGAACCTATGGATCAGTGTGAACTTGTGCTACTTGTGTAGTAACGCTTGTCATCTCTGCTTCGTCTTGTGTTCCAGCACAGGGTTAATGACGCACCGAATCCATATCTGTCTTCATGGTTTGGTCTTAGATGTCAGATCCTGATTCCCAAGAAAATCCCACCAACCCAAGATTGTGAAAGAAACGCACAAAACACTTTTATTGGATGTTAATTAGATTGAATTTTATTACAAATCACATTATTATTTCATTCAGTGTCTGAAATTTAGAATTAGCCAATTACTATGGTAAAGACACTGAAAATGGCACAACCTCCGACTCACGAAGAATCATCCTACAGCACTCAGGAGAGGAAAAACCCCATGGTGGAAACCTCTAGGGAACCATGGCTGGAGGACTGCCCTTCCCTTGGGCTTAGAAGGTTAATGCCAACACGGAACTGAAAATTATTCCAGAATTCATATATTGTATCATATTTACAGTGAGACATAATATACATCCACCATAGATATGATAGCAGTGACATCACATAGTCACACAGGTTACACATTACATCACCAGAAAACAGGCAGTAATGGAGAAGGTCAAACCGGTGCCCTGTGCGAGCGCCGTATGGAGAAGCCTAATGCGACCTCTCCTGGCCGTACACAAAATGGTGAAGGCGGCCAGTACTGGACGTGAGGGAGATCTGGATGCAACATCTGGCACCCCATTGATCGCTAGGGTTACTTTAATATGGCTGGCTAGGCCATAGGGCTGATCTGGCTGGCTAGGCGGTATGGCTGGGCTGGCTGGCTAGGCGGTATGGCTGATCTGGCTGGCTAGGCGGTATGGCTGATCTGGCTGGCTAGGCGGTATGGCTGATCTGGCTGGCTAGGCGGTGTCTCCTTCCTCCCTCCCATTGCGGAGTGATGAAGCTCCAGGTCTCCAGACACATCAAGTACGGCTCTTCATACGGCTGAATGACCTGTGGTTCTGGAATCTTCTTCTATGTCGTAGATGTATGTGTTTATGACATCAGCACAGTTGCCGTAGTTACCACAGTTGTTTATTACTGATGCTTCCTGGCTACAAATTCTCTCTCAGTGTTCCAAAGTATTAACCCTTGAAGAACTGGCATTGTGCCTAACTCTAGAAGCCTGTAAAATAAACTTGTTTCTAGGTAGGACCAGTATAATTTTTTTCATTTTAAAAATGCCCTAAACAAAGTCTAATTAGTGAGCGGATCTACAGATTTTTGTTTTAATAAAGTATCTTTATTGAAATTTTCCAACAAATTTTTATAACAAACATAATCAAAATGGTGTAGATTAAAAAAAACACAAAGAAGAGACAGGAATAGGAAGAGGAAAGAGAAAAGAAAAAGCGGACATTCGTCACCTTAGTGATAGTACATGGGAAGACAACGACATCTCTCTGGAAGTCCTGACAATGTACAGTAGTCCTTTCTATTGCTCAAGAGATAGGACGCATGTTTATCTCAAGGGATCCTCCTTATTAAATCAAGCCCAGTCTGTCTCACCAGATGCTAGCCGTAACTCCTCAATCCAGGGTGCCCAAACTTGTTCAAATTTATTAATGGCACCTCTTTTCTTATATACTCCTTTTTCAACATTTAGAAACCAGTACATTTTGTTAATATATTCCTTTTTTCTGGGGCTCTTAGTATCCAACCAATGTTGCCCTATTAATTTTCTCGCTAAGTACAGCACACGCTATACTACTTTACCCGGCTCAGGTGTCTGGATATCTTCCATGTATCCCAGTACACAGATAAAGCCGTGGTTTCCAAAGCCACCGGGAAGACTCGCCTAATCACCCCTATTACTTTCCTCCAATATCTCTCCCAATTCAGGACATGACCACATCATATGAAGAGGGGATGCAGCGTCAAAACCACATCTGGGGCAACACGCCTCAGCTCTAGCACCAATCTTTATCAGAAACACAAGTATCCTATAAACATTATGCACCAGGTAAAGTTGGGAAAGTCTATGCTGTTCCCTAAGGCCTCTTTCACACATCCGTTTTTTGACTTCAGGCACGATCCGGCGTGTTACTAAAAAAACGGATCCGGTACCAGATGCGTTTTTTTAGCATTGACTTTCATTAGCGCCGGATCGCGCCTGATGTCATTTCGTTGCATCAGTTTTTGTCCGGATCCGGCGGAAATGTACATTCCGGCGGCCAGACAAAACGGTGACTGCAACGTTTTTTATTTTTTCCGGAGCCGCCTGATGGTGCCTGAAGTGGCGCATCAGGCAGCCGGAAATAATACAAGTCTATGGAACCAGACCATTCTTTTATGCAAACTGTCAAAAGACTGATCCGATTCTGGAAATCAAGGACTACTACTACTAGAACTAACTACTACTACTACTACTACTTTTTCCACTCTCTCCGGACATGCGAACCTGCATTTTCTGGCTGCAAAACTTCTTTTTCCGGGTTCAAAAGTTCAGGTCGGATCCAGCAAAAAAAACTGATCCGTTGCATCAGTTTTTTCATTTCAGCGCCGGATCCGTCCCTTCAGGTATTCGACGGATTAGGCCTGACACAAAAAAACTGATGTGTGAAAGCAGCCTACATCATATGAAGCGGGGATGCAGCGTCAAAACCACATCTGGGGCAACACGCCTCAGCTCTAGCACCAATCTTTATGAGAAACACAAGTATCCTATAAACATTATGCACCAGGTAAAGTTGGGAAAGTCTATGCTGTTCCCTAAGAGACAATTGAGGGATCCTTTCCAATATTTCTATCCATTGTCCTTCTTCTATTAGACCAATCTCAGCCTCCCATCTCTCCTTACTGTGTACTAGATCTTTACTTATCACTAAGGTTAATAAATATCTATATAGCAGAGATATTACCCCAGATGAGTTATTTCATTTACTAATTAACTATATAACAGTATTTTGCTCATAAACATTGAAGCCGCTATCTGTGAAATCAGCATTAAACTCATGGAGTAACTGGAGATATTTCTAGAAGTCCTTTGAGCTAAGATTAAACTCCTCTTCCAATTGTAAGGCTATGTGCACATGTTCAGGAATCTTTGCAGAAATTTCCTGAGAAAAACTGGACTTTTTCCCAGGAAATCCGCATGCGTTTTTTTGCGTTTTTTTCGAGTTTTTAATGCAATTTTTTCATGAACATTCTAGGTCAATAATATAGTGGCAAATGCGCAAATTTACAGCAAAAATAATGAACATGCTGCGTTTTTTACCACGATGCGTTTTTTCCACGAAAAAAAAAGCACCATGTGCACAAAAATTGTAGAATGCATTCTGAATAATAGGATGCTTACTGCATGCGATTTTTAAGTGTTTTTGCTGCGGAAAAAAACACGAAAAATCCTGAACGTGTGCACATAGCCACATTATCCAAGACCAACAGGAATAAATACCCTTCTCACCTCCTTCACCCTCCATTTCTCAAAGACATAGACTCCCAAATATTTACATGTTGATACCTGTTGTAGTCCCGAGCCACTCAAAGTATTAATCTGACCAATCCTCTCATGCAGAGACTTCATCACCGACTTCGACCAATTAATAACAAGACCGAAGTAAGTCCCAAAAGACTGAATCACCTCCATTGCCGAAGGCAGGGATTCTGAAGCATTGGCTAAAAAGAGTAAAGTATCGTCAGTGTATAACGCAATTTTATTTTATAACACTCGTCTTTTAACCCCTTCTCGACCCATGACGCCTTAGTCGGCGTCATGAAAACCAGTGGCATCCCGACCAATGACGCCTATGTAAGCGTCATGGTAAAATCATGTTCCTGCGGGTCGGGTGACCGGGGTCACTGTAAGGTCACCCGACCCGCAGTAACAAGACCCTTTGTGCATCACCACAGTGGGGGTGGCTTAACCCCACGTGGCTACGATCGCTCTGATTGGCTGTTAAAAGTGAAACAGCCAATCAGAGCAATCTGTAATATTTCACCAATGAAATTTGGTGAAATATTACAATCCAGCCATGGCCGATGCTGCAATAGCATCTGCCATGGCTGGACACCGGGTTCCCACCCTCCCCACACTGAGTGACCGCGGTGATCGGCCGCCGCCACAGATTCATGGCGGCGATCGATCACCGCCGTTACTTTCTGCTGCCCTGCGCTCCGATCCTCTCCCCTCCATTTTGGTCCGCTCCCCCTGCCTTCCGATCACCCCCCCTCCACTTTTCTCACCTATCCCTGTCTTCTGGCGCCCGTGGATCCGTCCCGGCGTCCGTCCGGGACTCTTTATGGGCGCCGCCGTCTTGGAAAAAAAAGTCGATAAATTTATTTTGATCACTGTGATAAACTCTCACAGTGATCAAAATAAGAAAAGTAAATAAACGCCCCCTTTATCACCCCCATAGGTAGGGACAAAAATAAAAAAATATATATATTTTTTTCTATTAGGGTTAGGCTGGGTTCACATTGTGCCAAGGCAGTCCGTTAGAGAGACTGCGTTACACCGCGGTATAACGCGGTGTAACGCAGTCTATTAACGCTGCCATTGAACCCCATTGTTCGGCGCATCGCGATGCATGCCGTAAAGAGGCATGCGTTCGCGACGTGCCGTCATTCAGTGACGGAGCCTCAGACGCGGGCTGCAGCGTCTGGGCTCCGTCACCGCTAGCACAGATGAATCATCTGCTGATTCATCTGCGCTAGCGGGTATAGCATAACGCGATTGCGTTATGCTATACTGTTAACAGCCCATAAACGCTATGCGTTGAACGGGCTGGTTTAACACGGTGTGAACCTAGCCTTAGAATTACAGCTAGGGTTAGCCTTAGGGTTAGGCTGGATTTATATCGCATTATGGCAGTCCGTTAGACGGACTGCATTACACCGCGGTATAACGCAGTGTAACGCAGTCCGTTAACGCTACCATTCACCCCCATTTGCGGGTTCATCGCAACGCATGCCATAAAGAGGCATGCGTTCGCGACGTGCCGTCATTCAGTAATGGAGCCTCGGACGCGGGCTGCAGCATCTGGGCTCCGTCACGCTAGCACAGATAAATCATCTGCTGATTCCTCTGCGCTAGCGGGTATAGCAGACGCGGGCTGCAGCGTCTGGGCTCCGTCACCGCTAGCACAGATGAATCATCTGCTGATTCCTCTGAGATCGCGTTATGCTATACCATTAGGGTTGGATTTTGTGTTAGGGTTGAAATTAGGGTTATGGTTAGAATTAGGGTTAGGGTTGGAATTAGGGTAGGGGTTGGGATTAGGTTTAGGCTTGTGGTTAGGGTTGTGGTTAGGGTTGGGATTATAGTAAGGGGTGTGTTGGGGTTAGGGTTATGGTTAGGGTTTGGATTAGGGTTAGGGGTGTGTAGGGATTAGGGTTGTGGTTAGGGGTGTGTTGGGGTTAGGGTTGGAGTTAGAATTGAGGGGTTTCCACTATTTAGGCACATCAGCGGGTCTCCAAACGCGACATGGTTCCACCATTGATTCCTGCAAATTTTGCGTTCAAAAAGTCAAACAGTGCTCCCTTTATTCCGAGCCCCGACGTGTGCCCAAACAGTGGTTTTACCCCCACATATGGGGTATCAGCGTACTCAGGAAAAATAGCACAACAACTTTGGGGGTCTAATTTCTCCTGTTACCCTAGGGAAAAAAGATTGGAGACTAAAAGATCATGTTTGTGGAAAAAAAAATGATTTTTTATTTTCACGGCTCTACGTGATAAACTTCTGTGAAGAACTTGGAGATTCAAAGTGCTCACCACACATCTAGAGGAGTTCCTTGGGGGATCTAGTTTCCAAAATGGGGTCACTTGGGGGGTTTCTACTGTATAGGCACATCAAGGGCTCTGCAAACTTAACATGACTCCCGCAGACCATTCCATCAAGTCGGCATTTCAAAACGTCACTACTTCCCTTCCGAGCCCCGACGTGTGCCCATACAGTAGTTTTCTCCAACATATGGGATATCAGCGTACTCAGGACAAATTGGACAACTTTTGGGGTCCAATTTATCCTGTTACCCTTGGGAAAATAAAAAATAGCGGGCTAAAAAATAATTTTTCAGGAAAAAAATTATTTTTTTATTTTCACTGCTCTGCATTATAAACTTCTGTGAAGCTCTTGGGGGTTCAGAGTGCTCACAACACAATCTAGATAAGTTCCATAAGGGGTCTAGTTTCCAAAATGGTGTCACATGTGTTTTTTTTCACTGTTTAGGCACACAGGGGCTCTCCAAATGCGACATGGCAACCGCTAAATATTCCAGCATATTTTCCATTCAAAAGTCAAATGGCGCTCCTTCCCTTCTGAGCCCTGCCGTGCGCCCAAACAGTGGTTTATGACCACTTTTGAGGTATCGGTGTACTCAGGAGAAATTGCCCAACAAACTTTAGGATCCATTTTATGCTGTTGCCCATGTGAAAATGAAATAACTGAGGCTAAAAGAAAATTTTTGTAAAAAAAAAGTACTTTCTTTTTTTTACGGATCAATTTGTGAAGCACCTGGGGGTTCAAAGTGCTCACTATGCATCTAGATAAGTTCCTTGGGGGGTCTAGTTTCCAAAATGGGGTCAATTGTGGGGGAGCTCCAATGTTTAGGCACACAGGGACTCTCCAAATGCGACATGGCAACCGCTAAATATTCCAGCATATTTTCCATTCAAAAAGTCAAATGGCGCTCCTTCCCTTCTGAGCCCTGCCGTGCACCCAAACAGTGGTTTATGACCATATATGAGGTATCTGTGTACTCAGGAGAAATTTTCCAACAAATTTTAGGGTCCATTTTATCCTGTTGCCCATGTAAAATGAAAAAATTGATGCGAAAAGAAAATTTTTGTTGGAAAAATTAAAATGTCCATTTTTTCCTTCCACGTTGCTTTAGTTCCTGTGAAGCACCTGAAGGGTTAATAATCTTCTTGAATGTAGTTTTGAGTAGCTTGAGGGTATTTTCTGTCTGCCATACAGACCCTCAAAGTGACTTCAAATGTGAGGTGGTCCGTAAAAAAATGGCTTTGTAAATTTTGTTGTAAAAATGAGAAATCGCTGGTCAACTTTTAACCCTTATAACTTACTATAAAAAAAAAAATTGCTTCCAAAATTGTGCTGATGTAAAGTAGACATGTGGGAAATGTTATTTATAACTATTTTGTGTCACATAACTCCTGGTCTAACAGAATAAAAATTCAAAATTTGAAAATTGCAAAATTTTCGCCAAATTTCCATTTTTTTTCACAAATATACGCAAAAATTATCGACCTAAATTTACCACTAACATGAAGCCCAATATGTCACGAAAAAACAGTCTCAGAATCGCTAGGATCCGTTGAAGCGTTCCTGAGTTATTACCTCATAAAGGGACACTGATCAGAATTGCAAAAAATTGCAAGATCTTTTAAGGAATCTGTCACCCAAAAATACCATATCAAGTAAAGATATGGCTGAATAGAGCGTCCCATAATTAAGCTAACGGTGGTATCATATATCATGATACCCCCGTTCTGTGAATACCACAGGAAGTCGTCCAAGGCAAGCAGGATTTTCCGGGCAAGGAAATACTAGCGCATGTGCTGTAGTAATTTTATGCTTTGCCCACTGCTGGGCAAAGCATACTGCGCATGCGCCGGCGGAATTTTGAATTGCGCAATTGCGGGAAACTAACGCCGTCTGTGGTATTCACAGACGGCGATACGAAAGAGATGACGAGGAGCGGGGCGGGGGAGGACATGAAAACCGCCGCCCTCCTGACCTGACTGCAGTGATTGACACGTTCAATCACCAACTTTACAAAGGTATTTTGCTATGAAAACGGGGGTATCATGATATATGATACCCACCGTTAGCTTAGTTACAGGACGCTCTATTCAGCCATATCTTTACTTGATATGGCATTTTTGGGGTGACAGATTCCCTTAAAGGTCAAAATAGGCTGGGTCATGAAGGGGTTAAACCCCTCTATACCGGAATGTTTCTGTATCAAAATAGCCAAGGGTTCAATAACCAATGGGAAGAGCAAAGGCGACAATGGGCAACCCTGTCTTGTACCTCCCCCCAGTATACATATTCTGATAGAAAGCCATTCATCCTTATTCTTGCCGCAGGGTTGGTATATAAGATTGGTATCTAATCTATAAACCTTTACCCTATGTTAAATTCATGTAAGACTGAGCACAAAATCCACATTCCACGCTGTCAAAAAATTTGGCATTATCTAAGGAGCAAATAACTCCGCTGAGTTATCAATAATGGGCCCCATATAAGCTCCATACAGAATAATGGACTCATATAATGCTCCATTCAGTATAATGGGCCCCATATAATACTCCATACAGAATGGGCCCCATATAATACTCCATACAGAAAAATGGGCTCCATATAATGCTCCATACAGAATAATGGGCCCCATATAATGCTCCATAGAGAATGGGCCCCATATAATGCTCCATACAGAATAATGGACCCCATATAATGCTCCATACCAAATGAGCCCTGTATAATGTTCCATACAGAATGGGCCCCATGTAATGCTGCATACAGAAAGGCCCTGTATAATGCTCCATACACAATAATGGCCCCATATAATGCTCCATACAGAATGGGCCCTGTATAATGCTCGATACATACAAAAAAAATCAAATACCTCTTCCCGCCGCAGGGCTGGTCTCATCAGCGACTTCTGTCTCTAGTGCTCAGTACAGAGGCCACTTTGTAGTGACGTAATCACGCTCTCTGCCCTGAGATGTCACAGAGTTAGAAGAGACGGCAACTGCTGAGGAAGATGGAGAGGTATTTCAAACAGTTTAAAGCACGAGGGTGGCCTGGTGTCAGGCCCTATAGCGTGCTGGTGTCCCCGACGGCGAGTGGGCCCCAACACTTGGTGATGACGGTGGCCCTGCCTGCCTGCAAGTGCCCCCCTCCACCTCCGGGCCCAGTGCAGCTGCACCGGCGTTATCTCTGCTCCTGCTCATATATTTCTGCATTTGTGGTTCGTCCCACTTGTCTTAGACTCATACAGGGATTCATAGAAAATGTTAAATTGCTTTAATATCTGTGGAGTTTCATATAGCGCCTCTCCAGCCCCATTCATAGTGCAGCAATATATGCCGGTCCTTGCTGTGTGTTTGCTACCAATGCTAGATCATACCCCGCTTCTTCACTGTCATCAAAATAGAATTGTTTTTATATAATCTATTAACCTTCTCTGGCTCCAATACATGCAAGTTATAGGCATCTTGACCGATTTTCACCTGAAGAAAGTCTGCTCTACCTCCACTGGAAGTGTAGAGTTTTTCCTGTACTCTTCATCTGAGGAATTCACCAAACTGTGTAGTTTTCAACTTCGTTTATGCAAGAAAAAATCTTTAATGGCCTGTTCTATTAAATGACCATCAATCATCTGCAACCAGAATGCTTTAAAGCTCCAAAGTCTAGGCAGAGATATATTATTAAATTACATTGATAGCTCCACTAACAATGGCGAATGATCTGATAATAGTCTAGGGAGGTATCCCACGACTCTAGTTGTTGAATTATACGGTCCGTATCTAAGGCCAAGTCAATACCTGACAGTGTGTTATGCGAGCCAGAGAAACTGGAAAACAGGATGTCTTAACCTCCACAGATCATTCAAAGAAAGTTCCATCAGTAGTTCTGACGCGCACCACACTGAGGTGGTACCAGGGCTATGGGGTACTCGGCACCAAGCCCATAGAAGTCTATGGGAGTTGTCACTGGCAGCGGGGCTCGGTCCGTGGCCCTGGGCGATCTTGTAATGGGGGATATTTACAGGGGATTTGTAGGTAGTTCGTGACGCCACCTGTGGTATCTGATCAATTGGACCAGCGCTGCTATAAGGACCTTCACAGGGGATGTTATGGGGCAGCTGGGTGGTAAGTCTCCCACAGGTGAGACGGGTCCCTGGAAGTCTATGGTGATGATGCAGGGTGTAGTTAAGAATTCAGTCACACACAATGTAGCTTCTTTTCATACCTTTACTGGTAGATGGTTCATGCAGGTCCCGGGGAGCTGGTCGGGGTGGAGAATGCACATTCGGGATAACCGCTGAGCAGGTTAGAGGCCTCCTTTACTCCAAATGTATGTGAGTCCAAACTTGCATGAAGCGAAGTTAACTCTGCAATCTCCAGCTTTCTCAATAGCTGCTAAGCCCGGCCGACATTGTGGTGGAGCCTTCTATGTCTCTGCTTATCAGAAGTTGAGAGAACTAAGTCCTTCTATGCTTGGCCTAGCTAAAAGTCCTTGTTCCCCCTGACTCCGGTTACGTATCGGCGCTTAGGGCTGCTCTCTGCGACCTGTAGTCCAGATAGCCTCCGGGTATCTTGTTACTAGGCTTGAAACTCTAGCAACGCTTCGGACCCCGGTGTCCGGTGATTTAGTGCAGGTAATCCAATACCTGAAGCACTTCTCTCTGTCTTCTCCACTGCGCCCTTCGCCCTGCTTCCCGCTCTTAACATAAGCACTTGTAGCTTTGATGGAAATGTCAGCTTTCTTCTAGAGCTCACTGAATAGCTCTCAGTATCCTCCAAGCCCAGACTGGACTGAGACTGAACTGCACTGTCCTCAGACAGGAAACAGACTGACTGAACTCTGGCTGAACTGAGCTGTCCGAAGACAGGAAACTAAACTGATCTCTGCTACGTGTCACTCCCTTTTATACCCCTGATGGGTGTGTCTGAAAGTGCGAGTGAAGTGAATGGATATCAAGCGTTGCGGTTACCTTCCTGTGCATTCTCCTGGATTTATGTGTGCCTTACATAGCTGGGCTACACAGTTCCCCAAAACCTAGAAACTGAATTGTTCATCCCATCTTCCCCAGGAGATGGCCTCGGGCTCATCTTATCCAATCATGGATTGATAACGTTATTGAAATCTCTCAACATTAAGCAAACACAAAATGCAGTTTATAAATGAAGGTCTTTATTATTAAGGATAAAGGAAATCCAAACCTCCAGGGCTCTGTGTGAAAAAGTAGTGATGAGCGAGAATGCTTATTACTCGGGTTTTCCCGAGCATGCTGGGGTGTTCTCCGAGTATTTGGAAGTGCTCGGAGATTTAGTTTGTGTCACCGTAGCTGCATGGTTTGTGACTGCTAGACAACCTGAATACATGTGGGGATTCACTAACAAACAGGCAATCCTCACATGTATTCAGGCTGTCTAGTAGCCGCAAATCTTGCAGCTACGGCGACACAAGCTAAATCTCCGCTCACGCCCAAATACTCGAAGGACACCCGAGCATGCTCGGGAAAACCCGAGTAACGAGTATACTCGCTCATCACTAATCAGGAGCCATATTGAGAACAGGATTGCTGTGTAGTGTGAGAGAGACTACACTAATAAGTGCAAATATATATTAGTAAAGTGCAGAAAAATATGTCCCAAATACATGTTTTAAAATAAAGATACAGTTGACAACCCCTTTAAGACGACAAGAGATGTTCTAAAGCTTGTTTTTTTTATATGACTTGATGCTGCCATTACCGTCTTTCTTCTCCTTCCAGGTGAGGCTTCTGTTCTGGCTCTGTTCGATGTTACTGTAGGGAAGAAGACGGTCCAGGTGGCGGCTGCAGGGTACAGAAGGGCTTTCTAGAGAAGACGCTGAAGTTTAAGTTACTCCGGAACAGCTCTGCTCTCTGGGAAGGTGAGATTTACACAACTTCTGCATTATGTCACTCCAGATGGTAAATGATCCACCATTTCTATGACATTGTCCTCTACAGGATCACTGACTTCTCTCAAGCACCACAAGAACGATGTGCCGACTGTGAAAACCGGGGTCGAGTGTGGACTGAGTCTGGATCAAGACGTGGAGATTAAGGCTAAGTGCACACGTTCAGGATTATTTGCGTTTGTTTCACGGTTTTTCGCAGGAAAAAACGCGTCAAAAACGCATGAATAAAGCATCCTATCATTTAGAATGAATTCCGCAATTTTTGTGCACATGGTGCGTTTTTTTCCGCAAAAAAAACGCATCGCGGAAAAAGAAGCAACATGTTCATTAATTTTGCGGAATTCTAGCCTTTTTCCCGCTATATTATTGACCTAGAAAGTTCAGGGAAAAAATCGCGGTAAAAACGCGTCAAATCCGCGCAAAAAAACACGCGCGTTTTTGCCGCGAAAAAAGTCCGGTTTTGCTCAGGAATATTCTGCAAACATTCCTGAACGTGTGTACTTAGCCTAAAGGTGGGGATGAAATCATTTGCTTTGAAGAAAAAAACGTACCTCAAAAAATAACATGGGATCCTGGATTCTAACTGGATGTCCGCTGGGTGTGGATCACCGTGTACAGTCATTGTGTATGAGGTTAGTACGCCACTCTCTGGTGTTATGGGGGAACACACTGTATCATAAATCAATGACTACCCCTTTCAGAATGCATCCAACTTGGTTTTTGCCTTGATCAACCTCAAGTTTGAACTGCTTCTGGGGTACATTTCAGTCTAATAAAAGAAGCTACTGTCATTCTTCACATGTTATGTAGCTTGCTATGTACTCTTTTTTTTTGAGTGGGCCATCTCTCTTCAGCAGCATTCTGCCAGCACTACAATTGCTGGAACTTCTACCCATCACTTGCAAGCATGTATTTTGCATGCCAGGAATGACTTTCCTACTCTGAACTTAAAGTTTGCTTCTTTATGATACTTGTATGAAGTTTGACATGCAGACAGTAGCAGTATTTTGGCTATAGAGACCAATACATAGGAAATGTAGTAAGACATTTCACCTGATAAAGTGTAACAGATGTGTGTGCAAACTGCAGAAGAAACCGCTCTTTGCCGCAGCTCTCCACTCCATCTGACAGAAAGTGAGCCTGACTTCTCACTCTGGCTTATGTGGACAAAATGCACTGTTCATTACACCTTCTATGACTTTAAATGGGAATTATCACACAACAGACTTTCGGAACAGCCTTTTGTTAGGGCACACTATGTGTAAGTGTGTGGCCCAGCTGCGCAAGGCACACATGTCTCCTGGAGAATGCACAGGAAGGTTACTGTAAAGCCTGATATTCATTCACGCACACTTCCCAGCATTGCCACTAGAGGCATTTCAGACTATTTAGTAGTGTGACGTAGCAATTGTGATTTTCATTCAAGTTCCTGTCTTTGGACAGAGGAGTTCAGTCAAGCTCCGGGTGGCTCAGGAGTGAGTCATCCCATCCAGAGATCAGTCTGGACTTGGAGGGAGAGGAAGAGGAGTACAGACTAGTTCCTGGCAGAGCCAAAGAAGTTCATGTTTGAAGTGGAGGCTAGTACGGGTGAAGTGAATCATCCTAGCCTAGTCAGAGCTACCCTTAACCTGCTACTCAGAACAAGCTGCCTGTGTTCCTTAAGAAAGTGGAAAGTGACTCTCAGAGCTACAGCGTAAATACAGTCTGACGAAGCGTCCTGTGAGCTGCTCTGGACAGAGTTCTGTGAAGGAAAGAAGGAAAGGGACTACAGCAGTTATACCGACGAGCCAACTGAGAACAGGTCAGTGAGCACTGAAGGAAGCTGACCTTTACACCATTGCTACACGTGCTTATGTTAAGGGCGAGAGCAGGGCGAAGGGCGAGTGGAGAAGTAAGAGTGACAAAGGGGACAAATCACCCTCACTCAGTTAAACCGGACACCGGGGTCCAAAGCATTGCTAGTACTTCACGTCTAGTGATAAGAAAACCGGAGGCCTTGCTGGACTTCAAGTCACAGAAGGTAGCCCTAAGCGCTGATACGTAACCGGAGTCAGGGAGAACAAGGACTTTGAGCAGGACCCTGCAAAAGTAAGGACTTAGTTCTCTCAACATCTGATAATCAGAGACATAGAAGACTCCACCACAATGTTGGCCGGGCGTAGTTGCTATTGAAAGAGTTGCACTTGACTTTATGCAAGTTTGTACTCACACACATTACAAGGAGAAAGGAGGCCTCTAACCTGCTCAACAATTCCCTGAATGTGCATTCTCCAACCTGACCAGTTCCAGTGACATACCTGCAACATCTACAAGTAAAGGTATGGAAAGAGACTGCATTGTGTGTGACTGAATTCTTATCTGCACCCTGCATTACCACCATAGACTTTGAGGAACCAGTCCCACCTGTGGGGGACTTAACACCTAGCTGCCATAACATCCCCTCAGAGATCTACCCTGCAGCGCTGGTCAATTAGATCAGAAACCACAGGTGGCGTCACGAACTATAACTACAATCCCCTGTAAATATTCCCCATTGCATGACCGCCAGGGCCACGGACCGAGCTCTGCTGCCAGTGACATTCCCCATAGACTTCCATGGGCTCGGTTCCGAGTACCCCATAGCCCTGGTACCACCAATGTGGTGCGTGTCATCTTTGGCGTCACGAACAGGATAAGAAGCTTACAATTTGTGAGTCCTGTGTGCCTGAATTGGACTGTTTTGTGCAAAAAGACTGTGTTGCATTTTTGTGATTTTTGGCGCCATTTTCCGCCATTTTGCCGCCATGTTCGCGCCCTGAGGCGCTGGTGAAGAAGGTGGGCGTGCATTCGTGGGCGTGTATCCCCCCCTGTGGCGCGAAAGTTATGGCCGCCCTCTCAAAATGCTACTATAATGTGAGATCCTACCCCACTGCAAGGGAGATCCGCCTCCTCTTCATCTTCTATGCAAAAAAGAGGAAGCGCAAATCCCGCCTCCACGGAAGAGACCAGATTGTTCCAGATGGAAAACACAGTCTGGCCTGGAGAGAGATGGCGGAAGGACAGGAGCAGCTATGTGGAGGAGCGGTGGTGGCAGGCCCTGTTCCTCAGAAAAGCTACTGCCTGTACCGGAGCCGTCCCCGTTAAGGGACCTTCAACAAACCATGCTGGAGTTAAAGGAGGAAAATGCGGCGCTCAGAAGATTGATCCAGCGCCATGCAGACATGGAGGAGACTGAGAGACGCTGGCGTACCCAGACACAGCGGCTGCTGTGGGACGCAGTGCTCTCTCCTACAGGAACAACGCCATTACCTGACCTTCCTGTGTCACCGCTGAAGAAAGCTGAAGGAAAACTGGAGGCCGGCCCCAAAAGAGCTGTACCTGACCCCACCGATGGAGCGGTGGAAGAGAAGGAGGCTGAGGAGGCCCTGCCTGTTCCGGAGTGCCAGCCAGGCCAGGAGGCCGCAGCAGATTACAGTTCCCCGGCAGGAACACCGGAGGGGTCCCAGCCATCCCTGCCAGAAATCGATTGGGAGCAAATGGAGTATCTGGATGACATCACCTATGCTGAAAAAGTGGAAAATGAGCAGCGACGCAGTGATCAGGAGAAGCGACGGCAGCAGGAAGAGAGAGAAGCGCAGCATATCCGTCAGCGGTACCATGAGGAGTTCCTCGCCGATAAGGAGAGTGTCCGCAGGAATAAAGGTACGCTCCGGGAACCGCGGCGCCAGGGGTGCATAACCGGATTCAAACTCGCAAGGGCTGGGGCTTCATCCATGAGCCGGGCCTGTATCAGGGGATCTTCGTGAGTCGCAGGGACGTAGAGTCCCACCTAGCCATCGGACACCCGGGAAGGGATCTCGTAAACGGGGACATTGTTAGCTACACACGTCACTGGGGTCTAAAAGGATGGTATGCCCTAAACGTCTCTATTGTCAGCGACCCCGTCCCCGACGCCGGTAACGTACACCATGCCGCAGCTTCCCAATCCCGGGCTCCCACAGTGCTAGGCCGTGCACCAGCATCGCCCCCTGCGTACACTTCTGTACCCAGATCTTGCTCTGCATCGCCCCTGCATACTCCTCTACACCCAGGACTTGCTCAGCATCGCAACCTGCGACCAGTTCTGCATCGCAATCTGAATTGTATACTGCGGCACCTTTTACAACGCAACCTGCGTTCTATTCTGAGGATGTACCCGTTGGGTCCTTGGAGGATCAACCAAAAGATGTCGCTACACAAACGTATTGTAAGCTTTTCAGGGGATATAGCTCTGGGATCGCCGTCCGGGTAGACGGAGTGGCACGGAAACAGTTCATTCACAGACAGCAGTTCTGGTAAAAACTGGCCGCAAACAGTTTTATTAAAGTCCACAGCAAACAGAACATAAGCAAAACCAAATCATAAACATAAGCCCTGGGCTTGTCCAGCCACTTACTACACTTAGATAGATTTCCCTCTCTATCCGGGTCCAGACTCTAACAGCCTGTCCCCAAAACAACACATATGTTCAGCGGTTACCAGCATGGAGGTTCGCAGAGGCTCCTCTTTGTGTCTAAAGGCATATCCAACGTCCAGACTTGAGAGAGCTCCCCTCCTATTCAGCAGCTATCCGCATGGATTCTCACAGAGACTACTCCTGTGTCCGGGGTACATCGAACACCCAGACTGAGACAGCTCATACTCCTGGAGACTCCTTCTTGTGCCTGGACTCCTTGTCCAAACTAAGCGAGCTCTCTGTCTGTGTTCGCAGACACCTACTTCTGGTCTCCTAATTAACAGCTGAGTGGTTTCAGGCCTGAGCTGCAAGTGTGTACTGAATGTAAGGTGTAGTGACCTTTCTCTACCACTAGGTTTACAAAGCCATACATTTCCCTTATACCAGTCAGCAAAGTATCTAGGTGAAATGTACACCCCATTCAACACACATACTCTCACTGTCTCACATATCCCCCCCCTCTTCTCCAGACCGGAGGGCTGGTCATCCAGACGGAGGGCTGGTCAACAATCCAAAAGAGACAGTGAACTCTGGACCAGTCATGGCCCTCATCAGCTTCATCTTCACTACTGTCATCTGTATCTTCACCTGAGCCATAGCCAACATCAGCTTTCTCTTCATCTGAAGCATCCGCACTACCCTGTACCTCCCAGGCCTATGCTCTCTGCGGGCCTCGGGTATCCTGCACGGTTTCATCTTGACCTTAGGGCCGGGCTCAGTTTCGATATAGTGCCTGGCCAGAGAAGTACGACCCGGCACATCAGAACACTTCTGCTGACTCTTCCTCAGAAACTCACGTACCTCCTGTCCCTGGTGCACTGACCATGTGTCACCAACTATCACAGAAGGTATAGGGGGTTTTTCACTTTTCTCTAGTTCCCCTTGAACCCTCTTTAGCACATCTATTTTCTTGAATATCGGTTGACTCATAAAGTCTATTTCACAGACCTTAAGCTCCTCTGCCATGGTCTCTGACCATTTTAAGCTACACTGTTCAAATGATTGGGACTGTAGAAGGAGCTGATCGTTTTTCTTTTGCAGTACACATAATTCATCCGCTAAGTCTCCAGCTGAATTGTAATGTTCTACCGTAACAACAGCATTCTTATATAGAGCCTTAGACTTATTGAGCAGCATTTGCTCTTGCAACGAAGAGATTCCCTGTATCCTTCCTTTTACTTCATTGACTTTCTCACGAAGATGCTCATGGCTTTCATCACACTCCTTCATCACAGTTTGGAGTTTTTTCTGAGAAGTCATCAATTCATCTGGTACCTGTTGGACGTCTTTTATGTCTTCGGCCCCTTCTTCAGGCTCTTCTGGTAGAACATGCTCAGAAGCCTACCGTCAGTCTTACATTCTACCTCTTCAGTCACATCATTATGGTCTCCAATATTTCCATTTATTCCGGCTTTCAAGTTCTCCTTGATAGCTGCATCTGTATACTCAGAACCCGCCGGATTCTTCTCTTCCACCACGTTCTGCATCCCATCTGAGCTCCCGTGTGTCTGCAACGGCAACGGAGTGACACATCGCTTTTCCCATTTGTTGGGACGTGGCTCCGAGGTAGACTCCATGAAAGTGCGCTTGAGCTCACCAATGCCAGCCTGATGTCTCAAAATCTCATCTTGTGACTTATCCAGATCCTTGGTGTCACTCGGGAACACCGCTGGGGCTCCGGGCGCCAAACTTCCAGCCTGAGCTTCACGAGTTGCAGCTACTGATCCGAACCGCAACCCGTCCACGCCGCTGTCTTCGGCAGAAACAGATTCCTGGACAGAGTCAGTCCCCATATCTTCAGTCTTGGTCCTCACAGCTTCACTTGAGACCTCAGCTTCTGATGAGGCATCTGGCTTGGTGACTACCACTTCTATGGCTTTTTCCACCTCTGCAGCATCTCCCTCAGAGTCCTTGGCACGATACAGATCCACACCATACCTTGGTAACTTCACATTTCCAACAGCATCTACTTGGGCTGTGTTCAGTTTCAGAGTCCTGCCTTTAAAGCTCAGCTCTCCTCCTTTCACCTTAGTCTTCGCCAGGGAACCGGCCAACTGTAAAACATCTTCAGATGCCATCTTCTGTCCGACTGCAAGGTCAGCATCAGCCTTCCTCTCAGGACTCTCAGCCTCCTCTGCTACCATGCCTTCCTCATTTGCACTGGTTGCGTGATTGTCATCAGATGATTCACTATCACTACCACTATCCCTGTCTGACCCCTTTTTCTCAGCAACATCTGGCTCACTTTCAGGGTTATACACTTCATTTTCATTCACATCCTGCTCACTGTCAGGGTTATACAATTCATTCTCATTCACATCCTGCTCACTTTCAGGGTTATACACTTCATTTTCATTCACATCCTGCTCACTGTCAGGGTTATACAATTCATTCTCATTCACATCCTGCTCACTTTCAGGGTTATACACTTCATTTTCATTCACATCCTGCTCACTGTCAGGGTTATACAATTCATTCTCATTCACATCTTGATCTGGAACCTTAGTTAACATGTCATCCACAACATTAACTTCACCATCTGGTCCCTGGTTTCCCTCAGGTGGTCCCTCAAGTATGTGACTATGTGACAACCCCAGCACTATACTTCCATATAGCTCAGGTACTAGGAGCTGGCTCACGACCTCTCCCTGGACTTCAGTGTCCCTATACAACAGGTGAGTGTTTATGGCAACATGAGGAAACCTCTCCTCAGAGCCAGGCTCTTGGGAAACCTCATTTAGAACAATTATATTTTCCTGTGCCGTTTTAAGAGTGGGGTCTCGCCATTGTTCACTCTCAAAATTGTCACAGGACACAGGTAAGTCAGGGACACTCGGTTCCCGAGAACCACCATCCTCGTCTCCCACCATCACCTGCAAAGGAATTTAATCTCTATCACAGTCATCATCACTATCAATATCATTATCATGATTATGATCAGTATCATCATCACTATCATGATCATCATCATTATCATTATCAGCATCAGCATCATTATCATGGTCATCATCATTATCATGATCATCATCATCATTATCATTATCATCATCATCATCATCATTATCACATAAGTTTAACGGCCCACTAGCATTGTGTTCCACCCCTCGGGACTGCGCACCCTCAGTAGGAGCTTCATCACACTGTCCATCAGAAACATTTTTCCCCCAGAGATCCTTAGACCGGGGAAAGTCATTACCCAATATGACGGGGTGCACCAGGTTCTTCACTACCCCCACTTCACATGAAACCTCCCCGCGTTTGGGGATCAAGTCCACGGCAGTCTCTGGGTAGACTTTGGTGTCTCCATGGATGCACACCACACTCAGGTGCTTATCAGGGATGAAGTCCCTATCAATCAGGCTGTCACATACGGAAGTCACTGGACTCTCTGAGTCCAAGAGGGCCTGTGCTGGGCAGTCATTTACAACCACCGGGGACCCCTGTGGTCCAGTCTCTTCGGCTGAGGTGGACACACACACAGGCTCTGCGCAGGGAGAGAGGGATCCGCCAACATCACAACACATAGGCTCCCCCTCTATTGGACAGTTGGCTGCAATTTCACGACATCTCCAACACTGTCCATCACACGTTCCCACCCATATGTCCCCTCGGGCCTGAACCCGCTTATCAGCACACCCCATGTCCCCAACAGCTGGAACGCTCTTACCGGGAGAGTTCGGCGTCCAGGAACTCTAGACGGCTGGTCACGGAGGCAGCCTTTGGTAGCGGAGGCCCTCTCCCTCAGGCTGACCAGACGAGTGGCGTCCTGGTGGTCTCGTTGTCCGACCTCCGGCTGTACCTCAGGAGGACGTGCGCG
Source organism: Oophaga sylvatica (assembly GCA_033576555.1). NCBI lineage: Eukaryota > Metazoa > Chordata > Amphibia > Anura > Dendrobatidae > Oophaga > Oophaga sylvatica. The sequence goes on along the minus strand of JARQOD010000401.1, from coordinate 34,358 downwards.
GGTGTAGCGGTCCACTATCACCCCCTTTCCCCCATGAGCAGGGTTGCCGACGGCAGACTCCCAACTGCATCTCCAGTCATGGACTCCTCTGGCACGGACTGCCACCATAACACCCAGCCGGGCAAGAATCTCCGCTTTCAGCTTGGCATAGTCTTGGCTGTCCTGCTCGCTCAGGTCAGCATAGGCCCTTTGGGGTTCTCCAATCAGATAGGGTGCGACCATCATGGCCCATTCAGATAGGGGCAGATTCTCCTTCTCTGCCAGTCCCTCAAACCTAGTGAGATATGCCTCCACATCGTCACGAGGTGTCATCTTTTTCAGGGACCGTCTTACCGCCTTCTTTACAGCGGACAATGCAGGTGACTTTGCAACATTACTTTGGGACGATGCGCTGCAAGTCTTTTGTAGTGCTGCAACCTGCTCAAAAAACAACCGGTTATTCTCCTGCTGCTGCTGCAGGAATTGCTGCTGGGCCTGCTGCATGCGCTGCTGGTGCTGCAGGCGCTGCCGCTCCATGCTCTGCTGCATGCTCCGCTGGGCCTGGACCAGGTACTCAACGAGCTCCTCCATACTGCCAGACTTATCTGTCTTAACCACGGCAGTCTTATGTTGCACATTAACTTGCGCCATTTGTTCAAACAGCGCCTCCATGCTGTCATCCATGCTGTCAGACTTCTCTGTCTCAACAACGGCAGTCTTCACTCAAGACATACACACTCCACAGTCTTTTCCACAGAAAATTCAGCCTTGCTGTGCAGACACTTTTTTTTTTTCTCTGCAAACTCTATTAGGGCCACTGTCTCTTTAAGACTGCTCCAACAGACGTTTCTCCTTTATTGACACACTTTTTTTTTTTTTTTCTTTCTCTGCTGCTGCTTCAACAGACTTCACCTTTTATTGCTGTCTCTCGCCACTGTGCTGCACGCACATTCCAGCACCAATTGTAAGCTTTTCAGGGGATATAGCTCTGGGATCGCCGTCCGGGTAGACGGAGTGGCACGGAAACAGTTCATTCACAGACAGCAGTTCTGGTAAAAACTGGCCGCAAACAGTTTTATTAAAGTCCACAGCAAACAGAACATAAGCAAAACCAAATCATAAACATAAGCCCTGGGCTTGTCCAGCCACTTACTACACTTAGATAGATTTCCCTCTCTATCCGGGTCCAGACTCTAACAGCCTGTCCCCAAAACAACACATATGTTCAGCGGTTACCAGCATGGAGGTTCGCAGAGGCTCCTCTTTGTGTCTAAAGGCATATCCAACGTCCAGACTTGAGAGAGCTCCCCTCCTATTCAGCAGCTATCCGCATGGATTCTCACAGAGACTACTCCTGTGTCCGGGGTACATCGAGCACCCAGACTGAGACAGCTCATACTCCTGGAGACTCCTCTTGTGCCTGGACTCCTTGTCCAGACTAAGCGAGCTCTCTGTCTGTGTTCGCAGACACCTACTTCTGGTCTCCTAATTAACAGCTGAGTGGTTTCAGGCCTGAGCTGCAAGTGTGTACTGAATGTAAGGGTTAGTGACCTTTCTCTACCACTAGGTTTACAAAGCCATACATTTCCCTTATACCAGTCAGCAAAGTATCTAGGTGAAATGTACACCCCATTCAACACACATACTCTCACTGTCTCACAGTATATTGCAGGACACGATCTTCTTGTAATGGGTTCCCAAGGGCATCGTATACTTCTGGCCCCAGGAGTAGAAAAAGTAATGGTCATAAGCAAGAAAGATGAAAAACAGTAGGACCCAGACAGGGTTTACTGCACCTGAACATGTATAAAGTTGAAGAAGTTTATTGAAGAAGAATTTGCACTTTATTGAAATGTTGAATAATGTTTGCTTATTTAAAGTAGAATACCCGGCTGGGTAAAGAGTTAAAGTAAAAGTTGATTGAAATGTGATTTTACTTGAAAAGTGTTTTATCATGCAAAGGACTGCGTGGCTGTGGACTTTGCCAGCCCAAAAACTTTCATTGTAAATAGTTCGCACTTCGGTGCCTCATCTTGGTTTTACACAAAGCCATATCTACCTCTGAAGAAAAACCCGTATGGTGTGGCCTAGAGTGAGGTCTGCAGTCAGAAGTCCTGCAGCCCACCCAGGACCCACGTGGGAGGTTTTTGGTGCGGGTCCTCCACAAGAATCTTGTCTTGTATATATTTATTGAAAAGTATTTTGATAATTTTCTACTGATCTATGTACAAATTGTAACGTTTAAGAGTCCTTACCTCCCGCAAGGGATGAGTTATTATGTTGATGTTATATGCAAAACAAAAATGTTTTTCTTTTCTATTTCAGCCCGGGAGTGCTGAGTTAACTAGGGGGGGATGTGTGGCCAGCTGCGCAAGGCACACATGTCTCCTGGAGAATGCACAGGAAGGTAACTGTAAAGCCTGATATTCATTCACGCACACTTCCCAGCATTGCCACTAGAGGCATTTCAGACTATTTAGTAGTGTGACGTAGCAATAGTGATTTTCATTCAAGTTCCTGTCTTTGGACAGAGGAGTTCAGTCAAGCTCCGGGTGGCTCAGGAGTGAGTCATCCCATCCAGAGATCAGTCTGGACTTGGAGGGAGAGGAAGAGGAGTACAGACTAGTTCCTGGCAGAGCCAAAGAAGTTCATGTTTGAAGTGGAGGCTAGTACGGGTGAAGTGAATCATCCTAGCCTAGTCAGAGCTACCCCTTAACCTGCTACTCAGAACAAGCTGCCTGTGTTCCTTAAGAAAGTGGAAAGTGACTCTCAGAGCTACAGCGTAAATACAGTCTGACGAAGCGTCCTGTGAGCTGCTCTGGACAGAGTTCTGTGAAGGAAAGAAGGAAAGGGACTACAGCAGTTATACCGACGAGCCAACTGAGAACAGGTCAGTGAGCACTGAAGGAAGCTGACCTTTACACCATTGCTACACGTGCTTATGTTAAGGGCGAGAGCAGGGCGAAGGGCGAGTGGAGAAGTAAGAGTGACAAAGGGGACAAATCACCCTCACTCAGTTAAACCGGACACCGGGGTCCGAAGCATTGCTAGTACTTCACGTCTAGTGATAAGAAAACCGGAGGCCTTGCTGGACTTCAAGTCACAGAAGGTAGCCCTAAGCGCTGATACGTAACCGGAGTCAGGGAGAACAAGGACTTTGAGCAGGACCCTGCAAAAGTAAGGACTTAGTTCTCTCAACATCTGATAATCAGAGACATAGAAGACTCCACCACAATGTTGGCGGGCGTAGTTGCTATTGAAAGAGTTGCACTTGACTTTATGCAAGTTTGTACTCACACACATTACAAGGAGAAAGGAGGCCTCTAACCTGCTCAACAATTCCCTGAATGTGCATTCTCCAACCTGACCAGCTTCCCGGGACATACCTGCAACATCTACAAGTAAAGGTATGGAAAGAGACTGCATTGTGTGTGACTGAATTCTTATCTGCACCCTGCATTACCACCATAAACTTTGAGGAACCAGTCCCACCTGTGGGGGACTTAACACCTAGCTGCCATAACATCCCCTCAGAGATCTACCCTGCAGCGCTGGTCAGTTAGATCAGAAACCACAGGTGGCGTCACGAACTATAACTACAATCCCCTGTAAATATTCCCCATTGCATGACCGCCAGGGCCACGGACCGAGCTCTGCTACCAGTGACATTCCCCATAGACTTCCATGGGCTCGGTTCCGAGTACCCCATAGCCCTGGTACCACCAATGTGGTGCGCGTCATAAGGACAGCCCTTGGGTCCTTTTATAGTTCTCCTGGACTGATTTTATATGAGGTTTCTGATTCCACACTACATCTCCAGGGTGCCCTGTAACCGATCATGACATTGACTGTAGCAATCAATGTATTGAACAGCTGAGATTAGAGTTATCGGCCATTACAATGGGAAGAAGTGTGTAAGATAATGTTCCCATGTGTAAAAATTCTGTGTTTTTTCTGCCTGTCTCTCAATCTGCTCTGACTATTGTTTTGAGACATTTTTCCATATATTTTTTATACATTTTTGCACATTTTTGGATTTAGTCCCGAACCTCGGGGATTCTGCATGTAAAAACACTACGTTCTTTTTTTCCCTCAGATAAGCCTATATAGAAAAAGCACACAGTTCATCAGTGTCTTTAATCGCATGGTGGGTATGAGTTTTCATGAAACTCATCCACTGTGATTAAACTGGGGTTATCCGTCCCTGTTGAAATTTTCAGAAAATGCTGCAGCTTGACGAATCCTAACGGTGTGCAATTCACACACCTTAAGATTCAGCTTTTCTTGTCGGTTCCCGCAGTCATCACAGGATCCATGCAAACTAGAGTCTCAGCCACAACACATTAGACTATTACACATCGCATTCTTGCCGTCATATGACGTCCGCTAGAATTGGCAAGAAGAGCCAAATCCTAATGGTGTGTGCGCTACACAGCATTAGGATCCTGTAAACTGCAGCTTTTGACAACAGGTTCATCAGGTATAAACAACCCCTTTACATGCAGCAGATTTTCTGCACAAAAATACAAAATAAAAAAAAAGTAATTTTTTTCTCTATGTGGGAACATGGCCTAATGATGCACGAATGACATTACTGTCAAAGCTACAATAAGAGGGCATATTGGTGATTATTAAAGGGATCCTGTCAGTTGATTCATGATGCCCAAACAGTGGACACCATGCATTGCAGTCTGGTTACCCAATTACAGCCATGGGTATTATTTAAAAAAAAAACTCTGGAATTTTAGAAATAATATTCTTGAAAGGATAATGTAGCTGGAGACCAGACTAATCCGGCAATGTCCCCAGGGCGGATCTGGGCCCTGGAAAAGCCAGCCAGGAGCAGAGCCGATCTAGACTCGTTCTTGGCTTGGTCCATGGCGATCTTAAAAAGGGTTAAAACAATATTGTATAAACTGTACCAACCTCCTGTAAAACTTGTCATTCTTTGGGATACTCTGTTGCAGCTGAGATCACCAAAATCCATGCCTTGAATATCTATAATATAACGCTAGGAGCGTCACTCTGTCCGAAGCCTTTATAGACTGCATAAGCGCGACACGCCTGCGCAGTCTGGCTCCAGACAGAAGACGGCATCCAGCGGTGAGGAGTGTATATGGCGCTGGAGATCGCGGTACGCGTATACACTGGATGCATACCGCGATCTTCGGCGTCATAATTACATACTTACCTGACCGTGAGGAGCGTTGCCGCGGCGCTTCTCTTCTTGCCGGGGCAGGAGACCAGGAGTGCGCGTCGGAATTGCGCATGTGAATAGCGCTATTTACATTTACAGTGTGTCTTCAGCAATATGGCGACGGACAGCGCGGTATGGGCATGCGTTGTCCTCCCCTGGCCTGCGGCAGAACGGGACGGCGCTGGAGCACAGGGAAGAAAGGTGAGTATGAATGTTTTTTCGGTATGTGTGCAGTTTAATAGGGGTGAGGGGGACCATACAAATCAGGATAGGGGAGAAAGGTAGCATGCATATCAGGAATGGGGAGTGAGGGGGACCATACAAATCAGGATAGAGGGTGAGCATACCAGGATGGGGGGGTGAGGGGACCATGCATATCAGGATTGGGGGGTGAAGGAACCACGCATATCAGGATTTGGGGGTGAGGGGACCATACATATCAGGATTGGGGGGTGAGGGGACCATGCATATCAGGATTGGGGGTGAAGGGATCATGCTTATCAGAATTGGGGTGAGGGACCATGCATATCAAGATTGGGGGGTGAGGGGACCATGCATTCCAAGATTGGGGAGTGAGGGGACCGTCCGTATCAGGATTGGGTGGTGAGGGGACCATGGATACCAGGATTGAGGGGTGAGGGGACCATGCATATCAGGATTGGGGGGTGAGGGGACCATGCATTCATGCATTGGGGAGTGAGGGTGCCATGCATACCAGGATAGGTGGGTGAGGGGTACCATGCATACCAGGATTGGGGGGTGAGGGAGTACCATACATCCTACGATAGGGATGAGGGGTGCCATGATACCAGGATAGGAGGTGGGCAGCACATACCAGGATGGGAGACCATATACCTATAAAAATGCTTGCCACCCATGGTAGAACGGGTTCATAGCTAGTGTTTTATAAGAGAAATGACCTACAGGCCAGGATTACATAAGTCATACTTGTGTATTTTACATTTCTGCTTTTTTTTTTTTTTCATAGTGACTCCTCAGCTTTAGCAAAATACTTCAGTTTGGAGAACCACAAAGCATATTCTCTCTTTGTAAATTCACGACCCTGAAATTGAAAAATCACCTGTCCTGGAGCTCCTGGCTTTATATCTCGGTATACGAGTTGGACATAGTTTCTCGCCAACTCCTCAGCTGGGAGTTTCATTGATCTACAAGTGCATCATGTTATTGTATATCTATGTATTAAATCATGACAGATTGTATATTTATTTTTGTAAAATAAAAGGAAACGAATAAAACTTGTAAGATGATTAAAATGTTACGGCTCCTGTGTTTTTAATTTCTACGGTTTGTCTCATTAAATTAATACCAGATTGGTGGAATATGCCGCCACTACAATGGAAGTGGAGCCGCACGGTCACACACGTATGTCACTGCTGTGTGTTTCTTCCCTGTTGGCTGCTCGGTCTCTCTTTAGCGCTGCTGTGTTGGGATACAGTCCTGATTAGTCACTACAGGCAGTCTGAGGCAGTTCAGAGGTCTCAGGCTGCTGCCTTGTTCCTCCCCGATCCTTTACACTGCAGCACTGCATTTTCAAGTTGAATGTGGTATTTAAGCCAATCCCTTTAGTAACAAAGAATGATTATACACCATGTTCCAAATTATTATGCAAATTATATTTTTCTCTGATTTTCCTAAGTGGTCGGTGCAAATGACAGTCAGTCTAATAAAAGTCATCACCCGTTACAGTATACATCGAATTTTATTGAGGAAACCTCCCAATGATAACAGTATAATCTCCAAAATGAATAAAAACTCAAAATGCACTGTTCCAAATTATTAGGCACAGTAGAATTTCTTTTTTTTATCAGAAAAATATTTAGACTTGAGAGTCCTCAGTGGTTGATACCTTTTAATGGCTAACTGAAAAGATGGTAACAAATTGCAAGCTTTCGAGACTACTCAGGTCTCTTCATCAGGCTTAACTAATACAAAATCTGAAGAATCACATATTTATACACAAGAGGACACAGGAATAATGCAATAGGTAAGACAAGTGACGTGAAGCAGAACTGTCATTATGGCAGAGGGATGAACATAAATATTGGAACAGTTCATAGATAAGGAGAGAAAGTTTTATTGCCCTCTGATTGAAGTCTGCTATTGTGTTTTGATGACACTAAAAGGTCAGAGAAGCAGATTCCTTAATTGATATAGAACGACATAAATCCATGTGACACGTTCATTCCAGCACTAAGAGTGTCAAAGGTCATCATAAGTTTGTATTCCCAAACCTTTCTATCTTTCTCAGATTTGAAGTTAGATTTTAATATAAGTAATTCCATATCCATCATGCTATGACCGGGCATACAAAAGTGTTTTGCCACAGGTAAATCCATTCTTTTTTTTCTTATTGTGTGGCGATGAGAATTCATCCTTGTTCTCAGTTTTTGCCCGGTCTCCCCCACATACAGACCCCCAGTTGGACATTTAGTACATATAATGAGGTACACCACATTAGATGTGATGCAGCTGAAAGTACCTGGTATCTTGTAGTCCCGATGGGAGTTGGGGATCTTTATCTTGTCCGTGGTCATTATAAATGGACATGTTTTACATTTCTTCTTGTTGCAAGGAAAGGTTCCTGCAGCTGTTGGGGAGGACAGGGAGCTTCTGACAATGATGCTTTTTAGATTTGGGGGCTGCCTAAAACATAGTAGTGGGGGGTCTGGAAATATGGATTGTAATCGGGCATCTTTTTGTAGTAAAGGTTGTAGTTTCCGTATCAGGTAATTTTTTATTAAACATTTTCAAAAATCTGGAAAAACAGGTAATCACATACAGAATAATTCCAAAATAGTGTATTACATAAACACAATAGGACCCACAAAAATCCCTCCCATCTTACCCCCCACCCTCACCCGACAAAGAAAAACTCTCTTCTCTCTCGATGCATTTGGTCTCTCACAGCCAGAGTTCTCTAGTTATATCCTCCCCAACGCTCTCATCCATGTTAATCTAGAAGGAGCCAACCGGGTGTGTCCAACCAAGGTGCCCATATATCCTCCCATTTCTTAATTGTTCTTCTCTTTTGATACACATATTTCTCCATATCTATGTTATTATTAACCGCATCAGTAACTTCCGTGATTGTGGGTACAGAAGATCCCTTCCAGTGAGCCGCCACTCTCTTACGAGCTTGATATAATATTCGTGAGACTGCCAGCTGGTGTCCCTCCGTGAGCGGCAAATTCTCCACTCAACCCAGGAGATCCATTTTGGGGTCTAGTACCATTTGACATTGATAGACAGTATTAAGTAAATCAGTCACATCTCCCCAAAACCTACGTAGCCGGGGACAGTTCCAGGTCATGTGTATCAGATCCGCATTGGGCATTTCACACTTCCAACAATCAGCCTCTCTAGCATATCCCGTACAGGAGTTCGATAAACTCGATGAAGCAAAAAAAGATGTGACACTCTCTGCGCCTCGCTAACCGAGATTTTTGTGACTTCTTACAATGTATCTTCCCATTCATCATCTGTTAAATCACCTAAATCAACTTGCCACTTATTCTTCAATGCCTCCAAGCTTGCCACGTTCTTTTCCAACATTGTTGCATATATCATGGATATAATACCTCTTGATCCTCCTCCCCCCACTACTCTATCCAACAGCGGCGTTTTGGCTGGGTTACCTAGTGGAGTGAGTTGCTGTTGTGTTTCACAAGCATGTCTCAGCTGGAGATATTGAAAAAATCTTGCATTGGGAATGGAAAACGTCTGTTTAAGATCCTCAAAAGATCGAAACTCACCTTCTGAATAAAGCTGTGATATTAGTTTAATCCCTCTCCTCTCCCATAGCTCAAAACCCTCCAATTTATTTAGCTCTGTACATGTCAAGTTTCTCCAAGTCAGGGAATGCCCTGTGACTCCCTGTATACCCAATATTTCTTTGGCCGTGTTCCATACCTTGTCTATGCACTTCATTGTCGGACTATTGATAGCTCGACCCTGACGGAACCGCCCCGAGTCTAGCGCCTGCACCAGTAAGTCCTTTCCCACTACACATGTAAGCATACATCCCGAGGAACTTCACATAAAAGAATCCTCCTCCCCCATCCTCTAAAATGCTGCAACTGCGCTGCAAGATAATACAGAAACGGGTCAGGAACCGCTAATCCCCCCAGTTCTTTAGATCTACGCAAAACCGCTAACCGAATTCTAGTAACACTCCTGTTCCAGATAAGCTCTCTAAATATTCTATTTATCTGATAAAAGACTCGACCAGGAATCCAAATGGGCGCACTGTGGAGGACATACAAAGCTTGTGGCATGAGAACCATTTTAACTAGGTTTGCCCTTCCCACCATACTCGGTGGTAGCCTGCACCAGTCCTTTACTTTTTGCTGAAATTTAGCAAGTAGCGGGGTAATGTTTAAATGCTCAAAATCTTGTATATTATGCCCAATATGGATTCCCAAGTATTTAAACTCTTTGACTACATTTAAGCGTCCGGCCGATCCCGGGGAGTTCTCCCACCGGCATAATTGAAGATTTCTCCCAGTTAATACGTAGACCAGAGATCGCTGCGAAGGATCCAAAGACTTCCATTGCCACCCTCAAAGAGGACGGCCAATCTCCCAAAAACAAAAGCTATTTTTTCTTGCAAAGACTCATATTCAAACCCTTTAATTTCAGGTGTCGCCCGAATTACTACTGCCAATTGCCAGAGCAAACAGTAGGGGAGACAAGGGGCACCCCTGTCTGGTACCTCTGTGTAAGTTAATTGTATTTGAAATCTCCCCATTTACTCTAATTTTGGCCTCTGGATTCGAATACAGCAGCTGTATCCAGGCAATAAAATTTTTCCGGAAGCCCATCTTGGCTAATATAGCCCACAGGTATGGCCATTCGATGCTGGCAAATGCTTTGGCAGCATCCAAAGATGCAACTGCTCTAGGTTCCTTTTCATTTGATGGCATCTGTAGATTTAAATACAACCGACGGATATTAATTGCAGTCGATTTCTCCGGCATAAAACCAGTTTGATCTGGATGAATAATACTAGATATTACTCTAGACAGCCGCATTACCAGAATTTTTGCCAAAATCTTGACATCAACATTTAAAAGGGAGATAGGTCGGTATGACTCTGGAAGACAAGGATCCTTATCAGCCTTGGGGATCACCACTATGATTGCTTCATTCAAGGATCGGGCAAGTGCCCATCTTCCTTAGCTGCTTCAAACACCTTCAGCAGCTGTGGAACTATTATATTTGAGTACTGTTTATATACCTCCACAGGCAGCCCATCAGACCCTGGTGTCTTATTCCCTGCCATAGAATCTAGAGCCTCCTCTAATTCCTCCAGACTAATTGGTGCCTCCAGCCCAACAGCTTCCGATTCCGGCAGAGTAGGCAGACTAGTAGTCCCCAAAAAGCTACTGAGCAACTCATCAGAGAACCCCCCTTGCGAATTATATAATGTCTCAAAAAACTCACTAAAAGTTGCTAGAATTGCCCCAGAAGATCTTTCTAGCTCCCCGTTTTTATTTTTTATCTCCGCCACCATTGCAGGGCCAGATTGAGTCTTGATCAGGGTAGCTAGCAGATGTCCAGTTCCCTCTCCCCTCCCCCCCGAAATAAACCTGTTGCCAAAAATATTGTTTATCTGCAGCTTTTGAAAGCTTATGTTGGGCTGATCTTTTTTTCCGCGTCCTTTAATACGTTAAAATGTGTATCAGACAGAGTTTTCAAGTATGTAGTTCTGCAGAGATAACTTCCTTCTGTAGGAGTTCACCATATTCTCTAGCCTTAGTTTTAACTCTATTGACTTCCGAGATCAACAATCCTCTCAGGTAGGCTTTAGACGCATCCCATATTATTTCCCTGGGGCTGTATCCTCATTAATAACAAAAAATTCTTTAAGCAAGTCAGGAATCCTAGCATCTGCCTGAATAATAGGTATCCAGAATGCGTTAAACGACCATAGTGCCCGTTCCCCCCCTCCCGCCATTTTCCCAGTTGAATGTCACCATAACAGGGGAGTGATCCGACAAGGCTCTAGGTTGATACTCTACTCCTCTGGACAGTCGAACTGCCTGTGAGTTACCCAGTATCATATCAATTCTGGACAGCGAGCCATGAGAGAGGGACATGCATGAGTACAATCTTGTTCGTGGATTATCTCGTCGCCATAAATCCACCAGTTCCACCTCATCCAACAATCTCCCAAAGGGTGTCTGATCTCTTAATGATCCCCCTGACCCCTGCGATCTAACTAATGTTTTATCCAGAACATTGTTAAAATCACCCAGTATTATCGTCGGGACTCCCAGATGTCTCTCCACAAACCGAAGACTCTCCTTCAACACTGTTCCAGAGTACGGAGGAGGGACATAAAGAGCTACAATCAAACATTCAATTTCATTCAATCTGCCCCTCAAACATACAAACCGACCATCCACGTCTATTTTGGAATCAGATTCACAGAACGTAGTATTTTTTCTAAACAACACACTCACTCCCCTAGAATAAGTGGAAAAGGTGGCATGAAAACACTTCCCAACCCATCGAGGACGCATAGATTGAAGTCTATCCTTTGTCATATGTGTTTCCTGCAAACATATCACTTCCGCCTGCGAAGATTTTACATAGTCAAACACTGCTTTACGCTTAGTCGGCTCGTTCAGGCCCCGGACATTCCACGTCAATATTTTAAGGTTTCGAGCCATAGTGCCTGCTTATGAAACATAAAAGCAATAGAGCAGCGTGAGGAAGCATTTCTCGCATATACCTAGCCGCAATAGCCCCATACATCAAGAGACAATTGAGAGAGAGTAGAAACAATTCCCAACATGCCCACCCCACCTTCCCAACCAGTTCAATACCCCATTTAACCATAGTACTGGAGGCCGGGGGTCTTCTTCTCCGCTTAGCACGAGAGTCCAGACTACGAACCATCAGCTCTCCAGAAAAAGGGAGGCGTTGCTAGCAGCTTATCACCACCAGCAATCAGGAGCTACAAAAACAAGGGAAAAGAAAATCCTCTCCATACCACAGTCCCAGTTTGCTCCTCATATTGCCAAAGTCCTCGTTATCCAAATATTTTTGCATATTCATGGACATAATGCAGAATGGAGGGAAGAAAAAAGAAGAGGAGATCCATCATTTCTCCGCCGACAGTCAATCCAGAGGGAGGTATCTTGAAAAAACTCCCAAAAGGCATTTAGTGCAGATCCATTATCATGAAGTAAATCATACATAAGGATAAACAGACTCAAGTCTCCGAATGGCGCAATGTTTTCTCATTCTTATCCAGCCAATCCCATGCATCCCTCGGAGACTGGAAGAAATGGGTAGCTCCCATAGCAGCCACTCACAGCTTGGCCGAGTACAGCATCAAGTAAGGCACCTTTGAGGATCGCAACCGGCGTTTAACATCTTGAAATTGCCATAGCCTATTTTGAACTTCAATGGAGAAATCCGGATACAAAGAAATGTGTTGCCCATTTATGGTTAGGTCAGTCATGTCTCTGGCCTCTCTCAAGATGGCATCTCTATCCATATAATGAAGAATTCGGATCAAAACAGTGCGTGGCTGTGCCCCAGGCGGCTGAGGTTTAGTGGGGACCCTATAGGCTCTTTCTATTGCAAACAATGTTGACAGCACATTATTCCCAAACGATTTGCGAATCCAATCCTCAAAATATTCCACAGCTCTATTTCCTTTTGCCTTTTCTGGGACCCCCACTATACGCACATTATTGCGGCGCATCCGATTTTCCAAGTCATCCTGTTGGGCTCTGAGTGCTTCTATTACTTTGCCGAATTGTTCAACTTGTGTTCTGACAGGCCATAATACATCTTCCACCTCACTCTGTCTGTCCTCCAGCTCAGTGGTTCTGTCATTTAGGGATCTAATGTCCTGCCTCACATTCCTCAACTCATCTTTAATGTCTTTCATCTGCAGGGCCAGCGCTGCGTTCCCCTTTGACACAGCATTCAGAACATCAGTGAGGGTGGGAGGCTTATCAGCCTGTTCCGCAGTGGCCATGAGCACAGGATCCTGGATATGTTCACCAGCCTGAGACTTTATGACGTCCCTTGCCCCCTGCATCTCCTGGGAGCCTTCCATCTCCATCTGTCCCGCATCTCTCTCTAATCCAGCTTTTACTTGCTGGCAGTGTGTAGGAGAGCGATTGTTGGGGGATTGCACATATTTCTGCAGCCTGGCTGCTGTCTCCCTACTCCTCTCCTCTGCACGCCTGCCGGCTGTCAGCCCCCGCTGCTGTGCAGCGCCATCTTGAATTCCTCTCTCCTCACCTCTCACAGGCCGTGTCTTCCTCATAATGACGGAGATCTCTGCCTCTGACCTCCCGGTCACCGCCTGTCAGCACCACGGTCCCAGAGGAAGACAGTGAGATTGTCCAGACCCCTCAGGGCTCAGGATAATGAAAGATAACAGGATAATTTCACCAAAGCTCCTGGGTCCTGCTTCTTCTCACATTGCCAGCTAGCTCCGCCCCTGGGGAAATGTTATTTAGCAACAATTTTGTGACCTATTTCTGTTTTAAGGGAATAAAAATTCAAAGTTTTAAAATTGCAAAATTTTCACCATATTTCCATTTTTTCATTAAATAAACGCAAGTTATATCGAAGAAATGTTACCACTATCATGAAGTACAATATGTCACGAGAAAACATTCTCAGAATCGCGAAGATCCATTGAAGCGTTCCAGAGTTATAACCTCATAAAGAGACAGTGGTCAGAATTGTAAAAATTGGCTCGGTCATTAACGTGCAAACCACACTTTGGGGTTAAGGGGTTAATCAGAAGTTGTATCAAGGCAAATGAACAACCACTACACGTCTCCTTCCATTTCACAATAAATTGTTCATCATCCACTGGGAAAGCAGGGACAACTTTTAACTTGCAATGAAAAAAGGCTTAAGCACTCAACTTAAAAGGAACACTGGATTTTGGCTGTTGCAGCTGAAAGGAGGACATCAGTAAACCAGGGGAGGAGTCCCGAGGAGATAATTTGCATATTCCCAGTGCCTTCTGGGATAAGTGAAGAGTCTCCGCGAGCTCAAGGAACACTGGATTTTGGCTGTTGCAGCTGAAAGGAGGACATCAGTAAACCAGGGGAGGAGTCCCGAGGAGATAATTTGCATATTCCCAGTGCCTTCTGGGATAAGTGAAGAGTCTCCGCGAGCTCAAGGAACACTGGATTTTGGCTGTTGCAGCTGAAAGGAGGACATCAGTAAACCAGGGGAGGAGTCCCGAGGAGATAATTTGCATATTCCCAGTGCCTTCTGGGATAAGTGAAGAGTCTCCGCGAGCTCAAGGAACACTGGATTTTGGCTGTTGCAGCTGAAAGGAGGACATCAGTAAACCGCGCGCCTAGCGGCACGCGAGTTTTGGCTTATATTTCACCGCTTGATTATCATGGAAGAGGCCAGGAGCCATGTGGTGAGCTGCATTTCTTGCTACATGTTCATAGACTTACCAGTGGAAAAGCCAAATTTCACATGCCACAAATGCAAGCTTGTGTCCCTGTTGGAGGAAAAGTTGCAAAATCTGGAAGAGAGGTTATCTACATTGAAGACCATTAAGGAAGGTGAAGAGTTCTTAGACAGAGCAGAATTATCTCTTCATGGCACAGAAAGAGAAGAAATTCGAAGTGCAACTGAAGAAACAGAGGAATGGAAGCATGTGACCCAAAGAAGCAGGAGTATCAGGAGGCAGTCAGCACCAATTCTGCTCAGAAACCAGTACCAGGCTCTTACACAGGAGAACGATGAAGAAATACATCAGGATAAGACTTTGCCCACAAAGAGTAACCTTGTACGCCCTCAGAGTCCTCCTGAATGGAGAAAGAAAAATGTTGTGAAGAAGAAACGGAGAGTTGTTGTCATGGGGGATTCCCTGTTGAGAGGAACAGAGGCCGCTATCTGCAGACCGGATATAACCTCAAGAGAAATGTGCTGTCTTCCAGGTGCAAAAATTAAAGATGTGTCTGACAGGATATCAGGACTCTTCAGACCTAAAGATGACTACCCATTCCTGCTAATACATGTGGGGACAAATGACACCACAAGAAGTGACCTGGAAACCATCTGCAGTGACTTTGAAAACTTAGGTAAGAAAGTGAAAGAACTGGGAGCGCAGGTGGTCTTCTCCTCCATCCTTCCAGTGGATGGCCATGGAACAAGGAGGTGGAATAAGATTCTGCAGGTGAACAACTGGCTACGTCGATGGTGCCGTCAGCAAGGATTTGGATTTCTGGATCACGGAGTGAATTACCTGTACGATGGACTACTTGCTAGAGATGGGGTGCACCTTACGAAGACTGGAAAACATGTATTTGGAAGTCGCCTTGCTACACTCATCAGGAGAGCTTTAAACTAGAACAATGTGGGAAGGGAAGCAAAACGCCAGCAAAAGCCATACACCTGACAAATGCTATTGAGAACTCTGCTATTAGAAGTGAAGGGGAAGAACAAAGACAAAAAAATCTACATAATAAAAATATTGAAGAAAGAGAAACCAATCACAAACTAAAGTGTTTCTATACGAATGCACAAAGCATGGGCAACAAACAAGGAGAACTGGAGCTACTAACGCAGGAGAAGAGATATGATGTCATTGGAATCACTGAGACTTGGTGGGACGATACACATGATTGGAATACAAGGCTAGAAGGTTACAACTTATTTGCAAGAAACAGACTTGATAAACGAGGAGGAGGTGTTGCATTGTATGTTAGAAAAGCGTATATCTGCACAGAGATTGAAGCTTCAGAGACTGGGAGTTCTGTGGAAACTGTTTGGGTAAGAATACAAGGACAGAACAATGGAAAGGACACCATTGTAGGCATTTACTACAGGCCGCCTGTGCAAGCTGAAGATATGGATGAACTCTTTATGCATCAAATGGCCAAGTTCTCCAAAAAATATGACATAGTGGTCATGGGAGATTTCAACTATCCAGACATTTGTTGGGAATCTCTCTCATGCAAAACTAACAGGTCCAGGAAATTCTTATCCTCTCTTGCTGACAACTTTATCTTCCAAAAGGTAATGGAGAAAACAAGGGGATCTGCTACCTTGGATCTAATCCTCATAAACAGGGAGGAAATGGTGGAGGAGGTAAGAGTGGCTGGGACTCTAGGAGGTAGTGACCATGCTATTTTAGAATTTTGGATAACAAGAGGAGGAAGACCTGTGAAGACTCAGACGTCAAGGTTAGATTTCAGAAAGGCAGATTTTAAGGAACTCAGAAAGAGAATTGGAGGGATCCAATGGCTGGATATCCTTAAGGACAAAAATGTCCAGGAAGGATGGAAAATCTTGAAAAATGAGATTCTCAAAGCACAATCGTTAACAATTCCGAAAAGAGGGAAGAATGGAAAGCATTTAAGGAAACCAGGATGGATGAACATAGAACTTAAACACATGCTAAAAAGGAAGAAAGAAATGTTTATCAAATGGAAAGAGGGAGGCATATCTAAAGAAGAATATAATGCCGTCTGCAGAACCTGCAGGGCACAAATCAGATTATCTAAAGCTGACAATGAATTAAGGCTTGCAAGTGACGTCAAAAGCAACAAAAAAGGATTTTGGGGATACGTCAAAAGTAAAAGAAAAGTCAAAGATGCTATAGGATTTTTACAGGATGAAAATGATGAAATGGTAAGTCAGGATGTTGAGAAGGCTGAACTTTTAAATTCCTATTTTGCATCTGTTTTCTCTCAGAAAGGAAATGTAACATAAACTGATCTTCACTGTCCTATTAAAGGAATAGAAGAATCCAGGATATCTATAAACAGAAAGACAGTGAGGAAACACTTTGCTAACCTAAATGAATTCAAGTCTCCAGGTCCAGATGAATTACACCCCAGGGTACTGAAGGAGATAGCAGAAGAAATTCTTGAACCACTGTCCATAATCTTTGAAAATTCTTGGAGAACAGGAGAAGTCCCAGAAGACTGGAGAAGAGCAAATGTTGTTCCTATCTTCAAAAAGGGGAAGAAGGTGGACCCAGGGAACTACAGGCCGGTGAGTCTGACTTCTATACCAGGAAAGATCTTTGAACAAATTATTAAAGAACATGTATGCAAGTACCTGGATAGGAATGAAGTGATTAAACAGAGTCAGCATGGGTTTGTAACTAATAAGTCATGTCAGACTAACTTAATTTCCTTCTATGACAGAATCACTGACTGGGTGGATCAGGGAAATGCTGTAGATATAGTATATCTTGACTTCAGCAAAGCATTTGACAAAGTATCTCACACAATCCTTATTGAAAAAATGACTAAGTATGGAATGGACAAGGCAACTGTTAGGTGGATTCATAACTGGCTTAGTGATCGGACCCAAAGAGTGGTTGTAAATGGCTGCACATCCAGTTGGAAGAATGTCTCAAGTGGGGTACCACAAGGCTCTGTTTTGGGCCCTGTATTGTTCAACATCTTTATCAATGATTTAGATGAAGGAATTGAGGGTAAACTGATCAAATTTGCTGATGACACAAAGCTAGGAGGGGAAGCTAATACTAGAGAAGAGAGAGAGAGGATTCAAAAAGATATACATAAACTGGAGCAGTGGGCAGCAACTAACAGAATGGATTTTAACAGGGAAAAATGCAAAGTACTACATCTGGGCAATAAAAATGAAAAAAGCATATACAAAATGGGAGGAATAGGGCTAAGTAACAGCACATGTGAAAAAGACTTGGGTATACTAATTGATCACAGACTTAACATGAGTCAACAGTGTGATGCAGCAGCAAAAAAGGCAAATGCAATTCTAGGATGTATCAACAGAAGCATACAGTCTAGATCACGTGAGGTCATTATTGCCCTCTACTCCTCTTTGGTCAGACCTCATCTGGAATACTGTGTCCAGTTTTGGGCACCACATTTTAAAAAAGACATCAACAAACTGGAGCAAGTTCAGAGAAGAGCCACCAGAATGGTGACCGGTCTGCAAACCATGTCCTATGAGGAACGGTTGCAGGAATTGGGAATGTTTAGCTTGCAAAAAAGAAGACTGAGAGGAGACTTAATAGCTGTCTACAAATATCTCAAGGGCTGTCACATTGTAGAAGGATCATCTTTATTCTCATTTGCGCAAGGAAAGACTAGAAGCAATGGGATGAAACTGAATGGGAGGAGACACAGATTAGATATTAGAAAAAACTTTTTGACAGTTAGGGTGATCAATGAGTGGAACAGGCTGCCACAAGAGGTGGTGAGTTCTCCTTCAATGGAAGTCTTCAAACAGAGGCTGGATAGACATCTGTCTGGGATGATTTAGAGAATCCTGCTTTGAGCAGGGGGTTGGACCAGATGACCCAGGAGGTCCCTTCCAACTCTACCATTCTATGATTCTATGATTCTATGATTCTATGATTCTAGTAGTATCTCCAAACGTTTCGGTCAGAAAAGACCTTCATCAGTGACTACTTATTTTTATATAGAAGATTGTCTCCTAAAAAGGGGAGAGGTGCGTGCCCCAAGGAAAGTGTGCTGCTTAAAGACAAACGTAGCTTATAAGAATGCTCAGTAGAAATATCCAGTGACTAAGCTTGCGGTATCCACCGCTATGTACAGTCATGGCCAAAAGTTTTGAGAATGACACAAATATTATATTTTCACATGATCTGCTGTCCTCTGGTTTTTATGTGTGTTTGACAGATGTTTTTATCACAGACAGAAATATAATAATTGCAAACATATGAGTAACAAAAGCTTATATTGACAGTTAGAATGAGTTAATGCAGCAAGTCAATATTTGCAGTGTTGACCCTTCTTCTTCAGGACCTCTGCAATTCTCCCTGGCATGCTCTCAATCAACTTCTGGACCAAATCCTGACTGATAGCAGTCCATTCTTGCACAATCAATGCTTTCATTTTGTCAGAATTTTTAGGTTTTTGTTTGTCCACCCGTCTCTTGATGAT
Organism: Oophaga sylvatica; assembly: GCA_033576555.1. Lineage (NCBI taxonomy): Eukaryota > Metazoa > Chordata > Amphibia > Anura > Dendrobatidae > Oophaga > Oophaga sylvatica. Next base: position 15,251 of record JARQOD010000401.1, on the reverse strand, counting down.
TGACCACAGGTTCTCAATGGGATTAAGATCTGGGGAGTTTCCAGGCCATGAACCCAAAATCTCTATGTTTGGTTCCCTGAGCCATTTAGTTATCACCTTTGCTTTATGGCAAGGTGCTCCATCATGCTGGAAAAGGCATTGTTGATCACCAAACTGCTCTTGGAGGGTTGGGAGAAGTTGCTCTTGGAGGACATTCTGGTACCATTCTTTATTCATGGCTGTGTTTTTAGGCAAGACTGTGAGAGAGCCGATTCCCTTGGCTGAGAAGCAACCCCACACATGAATGGTTTCAGGATGCTTAACAGTTGGCATGAGACAAGACTGGTGGTAGTGCTCACCTTGTCTTCTCCAAATGAGGCGTTTTCCTGATGTCCCAAACAATCGAAAAGGGGATTCATCAGAGAAAATAACTTTACCCCAGTCCTCAGCAGTCCACTGCCTGTACCTTTTGCAGAATATCAGTCTGTCCATGATGTTTTTTCTGGAGAGAAGTGGCTTCTTTGCTGCCCTCCTTGAGACCAGGCCTTGCTCCAAGAGTCTCCGCCTCACAGTGCGTGCAGATGCACTCACACCTGCCTGCTGCCATTCCTGAGCAAGCTCTGCACTGCTGGTAGCCTGATCCCACAGCTGAAACACTTTTAAGAGACGGTCCTGGCGCTTGCTGGTCTTTCTTGGGCGCCCTGGAGCCTTTTTGGCAACAATGGAACCTCTCTCCTTGAAGTTCTTGATGATGTGATAGATTGTTGACTGAGGTGCAATCTTTCTAGCTGCGATACTCTTCCCTGTTAGGCCATTTTTGTGCATTGCAATGATGACTGCACGTGTTTCTTTAGAGATAACCATGGTTAACAGAAGAGAAACAATGATGCCAAGCACCAGCCTCCTTTTAAAGTGTCCAGTGGTGTCATTCTTACTTAATCATGACAGATTGATCTCCAGCCATGTCCTCATCAACACCCACACCTGTGTTAATGGAGCAATCACTGAAAAGAGGTTAGCTGGTCCTTTTAAGGCAGGGCTGCAATGATGTTGAAATATGTTTTGGGGGATAAAGTTCATTTTCTAGCCAAATATTGACTTTCAAATTAATTGCTGTTAAGCTGATCACTCTTTATAACATTCTAGAGTATATGCAAATTGTCATTAGAAAAAGTGAAGCAGTAGACTTTGTAAAAATTAATATTTGTGTCATTCTCAAAACTTTTGGCCATGACTGTAGACTGGAGCTCTGCCAGGACGCTGTCTGAGCCTGCTGATTTGATTTCCATGAGTATGTGGGGCGGAGGCTCAGACAGCGTCCTGGCAGAGCTCCAGTCTACATAGTGGTGGATACCGCAAGCTTAGTCACTGGATATTTCTACTGAGCATTCTTATAAGCTACGTTTGTCTTTAAGCAGCACACTTTCCTTGGGGCACGCACCTCTCCCCTTTTTAGGAGACAATCTTCTATATAAAAATAAGTAGTCACTGATGAAGGTCTTTTCTGACCGAAACGTTTGGAGATACTACTAATAAAACTTTTAAGTTGAGTGCTTAAGCCTTTTTTCATTATTAGTACCCGGTGTGGGAACCTAGACTTTAAAGCACCAGTTTCATTCAGGTTGTGCTCACGGTTTTCTTTCATAACTTTTAACTTGCAGTCCCCGAGGGATCATCTTATTAGTAAGATATTTTTCGAGGAATGATTTCTTCCACCACAGTTTCGACTGTCTGGTTAGCATGGATTTGATGGAGGATAATTTATCATCCTAATTAGGATCACCAGGCCGCCGCACATCAGACACGCTGACGCGCACCACACTGAGGTGGTACCAGGGCTATGGGGTACTCGGAGCCGAGCCCATGGAAGTCTATGGGAGTTGTCACTGGCAGCGGGACTCGTTCCGTGGCCCTGACGGTCATGCAATGGGGGATATTTACAGGGGATTATAAGGATAGGTAGTTCGTGACGCCACCTGTGGTGTCTGATCAATTGGACCAGCGCTGCTATAAGGATCTTCACAGGGATGTTATGGGGCAGCTGGGTGGTAAGTCTCCCACAGGTGAGACGGGTCCCTGGAAGTCTATGGTGATGATGCAGGGTGTAGGTAATAATTCAGTCACACACAATGCAGCTTCTTTTCATACCTTTTACTTGTAGATGTTTCAGGCAGGTCCCGGGGAGCTGGTCGGGGTGGAGAATGCACATTCGGGATAACCGCTGAGCAGGTTAGAGGCCTCCTTTACTTCATATATATCTGAGTCCAAACTTGCATGAAGCGAAGTTAACTCTGTAATCTCCAGCTTTCTCAATAGCTGTAAAGCCCGGCTGACATTGTGGTGGAGCCTTCTAAGTGGTGAGAACAGAGTCCTTCTATGCTTGGCCTAGCTAAAAGTCCTTGTTCCTCCTGGCTCCGATTACGTATCGGCACTTAGGGCTGCTCTCTGCGACCTGTAGTCCAGATAGCCTCCGGTTTTCTTGTTACTATGCTTGAAACACTAGCAACGCTTCGGACCCGGTGTCCGGTGATTTAGTGCAGATAATTTGGTACCTGAAGCACTTCTCTGTCCTTCTCCACTGCGCCCTTCGTCCTGCTCTTGCTCTGTTCATAAGCACTTGTAGCATTGATGGAAATGTCAGCTTTCTCCAGAGCTCGCTGAGCAGCTCTCAGTATCCTCCTTGGTTCAGCTTCTGTTGTGGTACTGATTAAGGGTAGCTCTGACTAGGCTAGGATGATTCACTTCACCCGTACTAGCCTCCACTTCCTTGTCAGGTGAGCTACGCTAGCTCTGCGAGGATTCAGTCCTCTCTCCTCTCCCTCCAAGTCCAGACTGAACTGGCACTCAACTGCACTGTCCTAAGACAGGAAACTGACTCTCTGATCTGAGCTCTTCTCAGACAGGAAACTATCTGACTCTGCTACGTGTCACTACCTCTTATACCCCTGATGGGTGTGTCTGAAAGTGTGAGTGACATGAATGATATCAAGCTTTTGCGGTTACCTTCCTGTGCATTTTCCTGGATTATGTGTGCCTGACATAGCTGGGCCACACATCCCCCCTTGATTAAACACAGCACTCCCGGGCTGTAAAAGAGAAAAAGAAAACATTTTTGTTTTACATATAACATTAACATTTTAACTCTTCCCATCCGGGAGGTAAGACTTCTTGAACGTTACAATTTGTACATTAGAAAAAATACAAAAGTATCAAAAGTATCAAACATTCTCATAAATACTAGACAAATTCTTGTGGAGGACCCGCACCAAAAACCTCCCACGTGGGTCCTGGGTGGGCTGCAGGACTTCTGACTGCAGACCTCACTCTAGGCCACACCATACGGGTTTTTCTTCAGAGGTAGATAGCAATGGTTTTGTGTAAAACCAAGATAGTGCACCATGGTGCAAACTATTTACATTAAAGTTTTTGGGCTGGCACAGTCCACAGCCACGCAGTCCATGCATGAGAAAAAAAAACATATTTCAAGACATATAAATAGAAATCACATTAATACTTGTTCAAACTTTATACATTTCTCAGGTGCAGTAAACTCTGTCTGGGTCTTGCTAACTAATTTACTAGGACTACTCTTGATAACGAATAGGTAATTTTCCTTTAGTGATACGTTCTGACCTACGTGGGGTAGCATCAGGTATAGTAGTCTCTAGCCTGTCTGTTCTGCGTAACGGCAAACTATAGATACGACTCCACCTCTCTAGGGACCTGGCAAGCATGCTAGCGACTGGGCGAGGCGGTACTGCTTCACCAGGGGACTCCACTTCTTGTGGTGCTGCTTCTTGCGGTTCCGCTGCTTGGGATCCCAATGGTTGAGGGTCTGCCGGAATAGGTCCTTCTGGAAGTGGCTCAACTGGCACAATTGGTATGACTGGATGTAGAGACTCCTCTTGCGGTTGATAAAACTGCAGCACAGGAATAATTACAGCATCTCCCACTCTGGGCCAATCTGCAGGTAAATCTCCCAAATCCGTATGTATGACCGCTTCATCATTTTCTTTCTGAAGGACAACAGGTTCTTCCTCACGAAGCTTTAATGGGCCAGGACACAACTTTAGATGATCTCTAGACACAGTTGCAGTCGTTTTTCCTCCATCCTTGCTAATGGCACAGACCTTTCTGTTATCAAAATTGGAATTTTGCACGACATATGGCTCCTGTTCCCACTGATCATCCAACTTGTGCATTCTTCTTTTCCTTTTGAGCACCATTTCTCCAGGCATAAAAGGCGTAGCGGGAGCATTTTTGTTATAGTTCTTCTCTTGCTTTTCCCTTACTTTGTTGAGACTGTCTTCTACGCAGGCTTGTACTCTCTTGTACTGTTCCTGTCGAGTTGTGTCCCAATCTTCAGCACTGTCATCAGCCTCTGGTTCTACCACACCAAGTTCCAAATCCATCGGCAGTCTTCCTGGTCTCGCTCTCATAAGGTAGGCTGGAGTGCAGTTGGTGGAACTTACTGGTATGTGGTTGTACAAGTCGACCAAGTCAGGTAACAAGTCTGGCCACCGATTTCTTTCTTCCAGTGGTACAGATTTCAGTAAGTCGATGACAATGTGATTCATCTTTTCACAAAGGCCATTGGTCTGAGGGTGGTACGGTGTTGTTCTGATCTTCTTACATCCATATAAGTGACAGAATTCCTTAAACAGTTCAGCTTCGAATGCAGGACCTCGATCAGTCAGCACCTGCTCCGGATATCCGTGTGGTCTGCAGAAACTTGCTTGGAAGGTTCTTGCTGCTGTCTCTGCTGTCAGATCTTTGACAGGGGCGACCACCAGAAATTTGGAATAGTGATCCACCATGGTCAGGGCATATGAGTATCCTGACCTGCTTGGGGACAACTTGACGTGATCCAATGCCACGATCTCCAAGGGACGAGTCGTCCGGATAGGCTGCAGGGGTGCTCTCTGACTATGATAGTCTTTTCGTCTGAGTCCACAGGGTCCACAATTCCGGCACCACTTCTCGATGGAGCTGCGCATCCCTACCCAGTAGAATCGACACCTCAACAGGGTCTCTAGCTTTTTCCAGCCAAAGTGTCCTGCTTGATCGTGGTACGCTTCTAACACCATTTGGATGTCTGCTCTGGGGACCACTATCTGCCAAACCATCTCATGGGTCCTTGGGTCGACATATCTCCTGCACAACTTCTCACGGTAGATGAACAACCGGCTTCTCTCATTCCACAGGAGCTTTGCTGGTATAGGTGCGTCTTTCTCCAGGGAGGAACCTTCCTGTCTTATCAGCTCCTTGACACGGCTAACCACTGGATCGCTGTCCTGAGTTTCCTTCCAGCTGTGATGAGGTAAAGGGTTCAACATCTCACCACACCGCTTTCTGTAGACTCGTTGCTCTTGGACCATCCCATTTCGGTGGAACGCAGGTAGCTCGATTTCTTCCAGATCATCTGATTCTTCCTCCGTGTCGGATTCATGCGGCATTCTGGACAAGGCGTCCGCGTTAGCATTTTTACGGCCTGCCCTGTACTTGATGGTAAACTGATAATTTGACAGCCGAGCCATCCAACGTTGCTCCATGGCTCCCAGCTTGGCTGTTTCAAGGTGCGTCAAGGGGTTGTTGTCCGTGTACGCAGTGAACTTGTTGGAGGCGAGGTAATGTTTGAATCTTTCGGTAATGGCCCAGACCAGCGCCAGAAACTCCAGTTTGAAGCTGCTATAGTTTTCCGGGTTCCTCTCAGTTGGCCTGAGTTTTCTGCTGGCATACGCGATGACTTTTTCTTGGCCATTCTGCTTCTGACTGAGGACAGCTCCTAATCCTTCGTTACTGGCATCTGTGTATAGCAGGAACGGTTGGCTGTAATCTGGGTAGGCTAAGATTTCATCGCCTGTCAGGATCTCTTTCATCTCTTTGAATGCCTCAGCTTGTTCTTTACCCCAATTGAATGGAGGGTTTCTGCTCTTGAGAGGTTGTCCTACCAGGAGGTCCTGCAAAGGCGCCGCTTTCTTGGTGTAATCTTTTACAAACCTCCTGTAGTAACCTGTTAGTCCCAGGAACTGACGCACCTCCTTTAGATTCTTCGGCTCCGGCCATTTCTGGATGGCTGTGACCTTCTCGGGGTCCGGCGCTACTCCTTCGGAACTGACAATATGTCCCAAGTACTGTACCTTTCGTTTGAGCAGATGGCATTTGGAGGGCTTCAGTTTCATCCCATACTTGGACAGTGACTCGAATACCTCTGCCAGGTGCTTCAGATGATCTTCATATGTCTTGGAGTACACAATCACATCGTCCAGGTACAGCAGCACAGTTTCGAAGTTGAGATGTCCCAGGCAGCTCTCCATCACTCTCTGGAATGTTCCTGGGGCACTGCTGAGGCCAAACGGCATTCTGTCAAACTCGCAGAGTCCCATTGGGTGGTGAAAGCAGTTTTCTCCCGATCCTCCTCAGCCACAGCTACTTGCCAGTACCCACTAGTAAGGTCGAGGGTAGAAAAGTAGTTAGCCGTTTTCAGAGCAGCTAAGGATTCCTCAATGCGTGGTAGTGGGTATGCATCTTTATGTGTTATGCGATTTACTTGTCGGTAATCTACACACATTCTCATGCTACCATCCTTTTTCTTAACTAGAACTAGAGGTGCTGCCCAGGGGCTACAACTATCCCTTATCACCCCGGCTTCCTTCATGTCACGCAACATTTCTTTAGCTTTCTGATAGTGGGCTGGAGGTATAGGCCTGTACCGCTCTTTGATGGGAGGATGACTGCCTGTAGGGATATGATGCTGTACTCCCTTAATTGTCCCAAAGTCAAGTGGGTGTTTGCTAAATACTTGTGCGTACTCTTGTACCACCCGTAGTACCCCCTGTTTCTGGTGGACGGAAGTGGTATCTGTCCCTATATGAAGCTGCTGACACCAATCCGCTACTGGGGTTGCCGGATCATTATCCTCCGCTAGTTGGCGGGAGGCTAAGGACTCGGTTGTGAGGATAGAATTGTTATCTACGGCATGTAATTTAGCAACTGTGGCATAACGTGGTAAATTTACTTCGTCGTCCCCCCAGTTGAGAAGTCGTACTGGTACTCTCCCATTTATTACTTCCACTACCCCTCTAGCAGTCATGAGTGTAGGTCTGTGTTCTGAGCGATGGGGTTCTACTACTGCTTGGTAGTTCTGTCCTCTCAGACCTATGGCTGCCCTACACCATATTAACATTTCACTCATTGGGGGTATTACAATGGGGTTCGAGTCTGTGACCCGTACATTACCGATTTCACCATCTGTAAGCTTCGCTTGCTGCTGGCACATCAGGGCCCGGATCTCCCTCTGGATCACTCCCTTCTGCTTTGGCTTGGCAACTTCAGCGAGCTGTTGGAGCAAAAACACAACTTCTCCCAGACAGTTACTGATAATGTTAGTACCTAATATCACATTTAGGCCATTTTCCTCATTTACAGTCCTGACTACTAGAAGTCCCTGATCCTTCAGCTCCACTCTGCCCACTTTTACGTCCACATTTTTGGCTCCAAGTACTTCAACAGGGAGACCATTAGAGGCGTATACTGTAAAGTCAGGGCTCGGGGGCTGGAGACTGTCCATGGACCAGAATTTATTATAAAGGACATCAGGTATGATGGTCACCTGAGATCCAGTGTCCAGTAGTGCAGGAATTGCAATCCCGTCCAGAATGATGGACAGGTAGGGTCGTCCACCCACGAACCTGCGGTTCCAGTCTAAGGGGCCTGATGAGTCTACTCCTGGGTGTTGGCCCTCTGACCCAGGATCGGCTCGTTTAAAGGACATTGCTGAGCCATATGACCTTTTTGGTTGCAGCGGTAGCAGATGATCTCTCGGCGAGGATGGTGTTGATCAGGAGTCGCTCCTTGGGGTGGCGTGGTCCTCCTCCGGTGAGGCGACGTCCTCCATTTCCTCCGATTCATCCAAGGGACATCCTCCGGACAGTCGGCTAGTAGGATCTTTCCTCCTTCCTCTTTCCGCAGTTGCAGGGCATCCATTACAGTGGCCAAGTTCTTAGTCAGCTGGCGCACTTCCGAGCGCAGACATTCCAACTCACTAGGGGGCGCCACCTGCGTTTTAGCTTCTGCCACCTGCGGGGAAAAGGTGGGTACTGCCGGCTTTAGAGTGGCTTCACCCGGGTGATACTGATTTGCCACCTCTGGCTTTTCCAAGGGTCGCAGTCCTTTTATTGCCATGTCCTTTAGGGCATCAAAAGTGGCATCTGGATGATCCAAGGACCACCAGTTTACAGTCCTGCCTTCTGCTGGAGACCTTAGTCCCCGTACAAATTGTTCTTTCAACATTTGGCTCTCATCAATGGGACTTGTGGGGTAAGCCTGTTTAAGAGCTCGCAGGGCCCCTGTAGTCGGCAGGCGTAGTCCCTAATACTGTCACCCGGTCTCTGGAAGCACTGATAAAATGCCATCCGGAGATCCGTTTCTGTGCGGTCCTCAAAGATGGCCTGTAGCTTTAAGAGAATCGCAGGTACTGACTCCTGGTCTGCAGCGGGCCAAGTCTCTACTTCTCTCTCAGCCGCACCAGCTAACTGCCCTATTACTACAGCAGCTTTTTGCTTTTCAGTCATTGAGTACATATCCAAAATACTACATATCTTCCGTTTAAACCCTGGCAGGGTGTCTGGCTCGCCGCTGTACTGGGGGAGCCACTTCGCTCCAGGCATGTATGGGAGCGTTAGCGGCATGAGCGGGACCACCGGGCCAGGTGAGGGGCCCGCACCTCCATCCTGCACTACAACGCCAAGCGGTGGGCTATTGGGGCCACCGGCGGGGGCCGCTCCGTCTGCCGGTTGCTGTGACATGTTGATGCCCCCTTGGTTAATCGGAGCCTACCTCTTTCACAGGCTGCAATGTGTAGCCCTGGTGTGAAGGCACACGCAGTACCCTGGAGGATGTGTGGAGAGATAGCAGTTCAATGCTCAATGAACATTCATTCCAACACGCACTTAGACACGCCCTTAGGGTATTTAGCCATTCGTCAGGGAGTGTTCAGGGTCAGTCAGTGATTCAGAGTCTAGCCTGGACGTGGAGGGAGGAAGTAGTCCAGCCTGGGTCTGTGTGCAGTTCAGAAAGTGGAGGCCAGTAAAGGTGAGCCAGATCACCTCAGCCTGGTCAGAGCTGTGCCCCACTGGCAGACAGACTGAGACATTTATTGAGAAGGAAGAGGGAGTTGCAGATACTTCAGTCTCCTGTCCCAAGGACAGTGAAGGTTCAGAGACGTGCTCCTGCCTAGAGGATTACTGAGATTCTGTCAACAAGCTCAAGAAGGAAGTTAAGAAAGGGACTGACTTATATAACCTTTGGAAGTGAGGAATGCTTATGCTACAAGCGCGGACAAGGCGAAAGGCACAGTGGTAGGAATTCTGAGTGCTATAGGATTGGAGAAGTCCTGCACATTGTCACCGGTCACTGGGGACCGAAGCATCACTATAGCTTCACGCATAGTGGTAGAAAAACCAGAGGCTTACTGGACCTTAGGTAACAGAAAGCAGCCCTTGGAGTGTCGGTACGTAACTGGGGTCAGGGGAGTGAGGACCTTGAGCCTGATCAGCAAGAATAGGAACTCAGCTCTCTCATAGGAAGGCTCCAACCACAAAACTGACCGGGCAGTACAGCTTTGAAATAGCTGGAGTTTATAGAGGGAACTACGCTTTATGCTGGTTGGACTCATCATTGTGAACGTAAAGGAGGCCCCTAACTTGTCCAGCTGCTAACTCAAAACACATTCTCCATTGGATCAGCCTCCCTGGGACCTGCCTTACCATCTTACAAGTAAAAGGTATGGAAAGACGCTGACGGTGTGAGACTGAGTTATTTAATTGCATGCCTGCACAACCCCACCATAACTATCGACCTGAGGGAAGAGTCCCACCTGTAGGGGACCCGACATCTAGCTGCCTCACCATCCCCTCAGAGCTCTACAGCAGCGCTGGTACAAATTACCAGAGACTACAGGTGGCGTCACGAACTGTATATCTACCTATCCCCTGTAAATATTCCCCCCAACATACGCCTGACCGCCAGGGCCACAGACCGAGCCACCGCTACCTGTGACAACCCCATAGACTTCTACGGGCTCGGCTCTGAGTACCCCATTGCCCTGGTAACCCACAATTGTGGTGCGTGGTCGAGACAGCAGGTTGCAGGCACAGCGGTGGAGACAGAACCTTTGTCGCTGGCGCTCTGATGTCAGAGCGTTCACTTCCTGTTTCACAGGCCCTGCCGCCGCGTCAGAGTTGGGGGCGTGTCCAGGCAACAGCGCGCTCTTTCAGGTACGCCCCCCTTCTTCACCAGCGCCTGAAGGCGCGAATATTGCAATAAAGATGGCGGTATAATGGCGCCAAACACAGCAAACAGTCTTTTTCACCAAACAGTTCAATAGGCAACACAGGACTCACAATTGCAAGTTTCGCATCCTGTTCGTGACGCCAAAAAGGATGACGCGCACCACACTGAGGTGGTACCAGGGCTATGGGGTACTCGGAGCCGAGCCCATGGAAGTCTATGGGAGTTGTCACTGGCAGCGGGACTCGTTCCGTGGCCCTGGCGGTCATGCAATGGGGGATATTTACAGGGGATTATAAGGATAGGTAGTTCGTGACGCCACCTGTGGTGTCTGATCAATTGGACCAGCGCTGCTATAAGGATCTTCACAGGGGATGTTATGGGGCAGCTGGGTGGTAAGTCTCCCACAGGTGAGACGGGTCCCTGGAAGTCTATGGTGATGATGCAGGGTGTAGGTAATAATTCAGTCACACACAATGCAGCTTCTTTTCATACCTTTTACTTGTAGATGTTTCAGGCAGGTCCCGGGAGCTGGTCGGGGTGGAGAATGCACATTCGGGATAACCGCTGAGCAGGTTAGAGGCCTCCTTTACTTCATATATATCTGAGTCCAAACTTGCATGAAGCGAAGTTAACTCTGTAATCTCCAGCTTTCTCAATAGCTGTAACGCCCGGCTGACATTGTGGTGGAGCCTTCTAAGTGGTGAGAACAGAGTCCTTCTATGCTTGGCCTAGCTAAAAGTCCTTGTTCCTCCTGACTCCGATTACGTATCGGCACTTAGGGCTGCTCTCTGCGACCTGTAGTCCAGATAGCCTCCGGTTTTCTTGTTACTATGCTTGAAACACTAGCAACGCTTCGGACCCGGTGTCCGGTGATTTAGTGCAGATAATTTGGTACCTGAAGCACTTCTCTGTCCTTCTCCACTGCGCCCTTCGTCCTGCTCTTGCTCTGTTCATAAGCACTTGTAGCATTGATGGAAATGTCAACTTTCTCCAGAGCTCGCTGAGCAGCTCTCAGTATCCTCCTTGGTTCAGCTTCTGTTGTGGTACTGATTAAGGGTAGCTCTGACTAGGCTAGGATGATTCACTTCACCCGTACTAGCCTCCACTTCCTTGTCAGGTGAGCTACGCTAGCTCTGCGAGGATTCAGTCCTCTCTCCTCTCCCTCCAAGTCCAGACTGAACTGGCACTCAACTGCACTGTCCTAAGACAGGAAACTGACTCTCTGATCTGAGCTCTTCTCAGACAGGAAACTATCTGACTCTGCTACGTGTCACTACCTCTTATACCCCTGATGGGTGTGTCTGAAAGTGTGAGTGACATGAATGATATCAAGCTTTTGCGGTTACCTTCCTGTGCATTTTCCTGGATTATGTGTGCCTGACATAGCTGGGCCACACAACGCCATTGCCAAAAACCTGATCCATCTGGTTGAGCCAAGACTTTTCTTTTGCTCGATAGTCCATCTTTTCAACACCAGAGCCTGTGCATAACACAGTAACAATGAAGCAACGAAAAATGATGTCAAACATATTATACCAGGATGAAGACCTAGAAATCAATATAACAAATCACCCATAGTGACGTACCAGGATGATAATACATAACAAATCATAAATTGTCTCCCCAGTATTAAAGACCAAAAATCTGGACCAACTGCAGAACAGTAAATATATATGAAAAAAGACAGTCATATGGACCAAAGAATAGCAAAATATCAAAAAAAATCTTAAATCAAAATCAGGAAAAGTGATGGAAAGGGTTAAAATGTACAAATCCAAACCGCATCCTTCCAAGAGCTGGTAAAAACCACCCAATAATAATGATACTATTATATTAGACTAATACTACATAGTATCCCAAAGTAGAAATGCGATACTGCCAGAAATCTAGTTGCAACAATTGCATCAGAAAATTAATTGGCCAAATCAGAGTTTATACACATAAGGATAAATACCTAAACAAAGTGCAGCAGCAGGATAATAGGTGGCTTGTAGGTGCTATACCGGCCTACCCCGACGTGCATTTCGGAGGGTTAACTCCTTCCTCAGGGCATGTTCAGGAGTGGAAGACTCGCATATAAATAGTACCACTACCGGACATTGCATCAGACTCCGCAAATATCAGAATACCAGGTGGTCTCCTACATGACCGCCGACACCGGTCATGGGGCCCCACGTGATTCGGCATCTGACATACAGAGGAGACCAGAGCCGGAGATTGCGCCACTTTATTTCCGCACTTGGTAAAGGAGAAGTTCCGGCGGCCATCATAGAAATAGAACATAAGATAAAATAAGAACATAAAGAATTATCTATTTATATTGAACGCAACATTAAAACAAACGCATAGAGGGACACCGGATACCACCACATAAGCCCATATTCCATTATAATAGATAGCAAATAAGAATAGATACAAAATAGGGTTGATAACACTAGACCATAATACATGTGTATGGCTAGAAGAGAACACATGCATAAATGTGAATCACAGGAAAGAGATGCAAAGCTTAGGAAAATATTGAATACATATACACTTGTATCATCAATAAAGCCATTATATACTGTAGGAAGTACATATAATATAATCACAAATTTTTTTATTTAACCATATTAGTCCTACAGTAGAATATGCATGCGCAGGGAACATTCTGTCACCATAATTCATAACCTATAAAAGCCACACATCCTAAATACTATATCAAGTCTTCTCCAAATTTGTATCTTGTGTGTATCCATACTTCAATTGTTATGCTCCAATCAATATGCGTTTCACAAATATCAACCGTCCAGAAAGGCAAATTAAAGCAACCTATATATAAAAGATAAAAAATAGAAGGATAAATTAAAGCAAATAAAAGCTCAAACGATGTAGACTAAAGAGCACATACAGATGTGCGGCAGTCCGGAAATCACAAATATGGGACAAAAGAAATATTCTCAATCAGTCCCCTATACCACCTACAAGCCACCTATTCTGCTGCTGCACTTTGTTTAGGTATTTATCCTTATACGTATAAACGCTGTGATTTGGCTATGATTTTTCTGATGCAATTGTTGCAACTAGATTTTATTTTTATTTTTTTTATTAAATGATTTTTTCATATTTTGCTATTCTTTGGTCCATACGACTGTCTTTTTCGTATATATTTGATGGTGGCCTTTGTTATGGTGGTCACATTTCTATGCAGGTCATTCACTAGGTCCCCTGTGTGGTCCTGGGATTTTTGCTCACCGTTCTTGTGATCACTTTGTCCCCGATGGGTGAGATCTTGCGTGGAGACCCAGATCGAGGGAGATTATCAACGGTCTTGTATGTCTTCCATTTTCTTTTTATTGCTCCCACAGTTGATTTTGTCACACCAAGCTGCTTGCCTATTGCAGATTCAGTCTTCCCATCCTGGTGCAGGGCTATAATTTTTTGTTTCTGGTGTCCTTCGACAGCTCTTTGGTCTTCACCATAGCGGAGTTTGGAGTGTGACTGAGGTTGTGGACAGGTGTCTTTTATACTGATAACAAGTTCAAACAGCTGCCATTACTACAGGTAATGAGTGGAAGACAGAGGAGCCTCTTAAAGAAGTTACAGGTCTGTGAGAGCCAGAAATCTTGCATGTTTTTAGGTGACCAAATACTTATTTTCCACCATAATTTGCAAAATAAATCTTGCCAAATCGGACAAGGTGATTTTTCTTGAATTTCTCATTTTGACTCTCATAGTTGTGGTCTACCCATGTCAATTACAGGCCTCTCTCTCATATTTTTAAGTGGGAGAACTTGCAGAATTGGCTGACTAAATACTTTGTCCCCACTGTAAAATAATTAATAATAATAATCTTTATTTATATAGCGCCAACATATTCCGCAGCGCTTTACAGTTTAGTTTCAAAACACAAGTCATAAGTAACAGTGTTAACAATACAATAATTAAAGCAAAATAAGCCGCCCCTGCTCGTGAGAGCTTACAATCTACAATGAGGTGGGGAGTACAAAGTACAGGTGTGTATATACAATGGTGTATTTACAATGATGGTCCAGCCATCTTGAGGGAGTGAGGATTGGAGATAGTGAATGGGCTACACACGCACACACTTACACATAGAATGACTTTGATTTGTGAGCGTGATAGGCAGTTCTGAACAAATGCGTTTTGAGGGAGCGCCTGAAACCATGCAAATTGTGGATAGTCCTAATTTCTTGGGGTAGAATATTCCAGAGGATTGGCGCAGCGCGGGAGAAGTCTTGGAGTCGGGAGTGGGAGGTACGGATTCTTGCTTGTCCAGCAGACCATATATTTTATTTGTAATATTCCAAAATCTTTAATACCATTTAGTAAAGTTGGGAAGTTGAGTTCCTTAAGATTGACTTTTCCCCTATCTAGGGAAAAAAAAAAGTCCCGGCTGGTGTAGGGTTTCAACAGGTTTGTGCACATTTGAAAGGCCTCTTCACCAACCATTACAAATGACAGTGGTGGACCTTCGGTGTGGGAAGAGGCCGTTGCAGGGGGAAATTAAAATGGTTGCCATACAGCCTACGGCCCATGTCCGAGTTCTTAAAGGTCTGTGAGTCATTGCCCTGGCCAAATGCCCCAATGTCCACCGCAATAAACCTGCAATCTGCATCCGCAATGGCCATGAGTACCGTAGAAAAGTACTTTTTATAATTAAAGTACTCAGAGCCACTTTCTTGGGGGTTTTGTTATCCGGATGTGTTTCCCATCCACCGCTCCCAAACAGTTGGGGAAATTGCAGACTGTCCAGAATTTTTGTGCAATATCCATCCACTTTTCCGTGGTGGGCAGGGGCATAAATTCAGGACATAGAACGTCCCACAAAGCCCGGCAGATGTCCGCAACTATTCCCGACAAGGTGGAGATTCCAAGCCGGTACTGAAAGTGGAGTGAAGAGAGCGTCTCGCCAGAAGCCAGGAATCTGCAAAACAGATGGAAAAAAATTGTGATTGTCCAGGCTTTGGCAAAACACT
>JARQOD010000400.1:96301-157429 GCA_033576555.1 Oophaga sylvatica | reverse complement strand
CTTCTCCTTTGTTTTAATGGTGTTTATTCCTGTTGGCAGAACAGGGGTTAATTGGCAATGTTGGAAAACTCTGAGCTCTCAGCTGAGCTCAGTTAGCCACTCCCTTCCTCTTTATAATCTGGGTTCTGATGCAAATCCATGTCAGAGCTAGCATTTGCTGCATGGCTTTAGGAAGAAGAGGTGTTCATGAGGAGTGTTAGAGGAGTTATCTATGACTGTTGCATGGTGTGTAAGTGTGGTAATTCCCTTCCCTTCTCTACTTTTGTTTATTTCCCTTCCTCCACTCCCCATTGCATTCCTCTGTTATATGTGAGTGAATATTTTGTATGCTTGGAGAT
The DNA here is from genome assembly GCA_033576555.1 of Oophaga sylvatica. NCBI lineage: Eukaryota > Metazoa > Chordata > Amphibia > Anura > Dendrobatidae > Oophaga > Oophaga sylvatica. The sequence goes on along the minus strand of JARQOD010000400.1, from coordinate 157,091 downwards.
TTCAGTTAAACCTTGTTTGTGTAGCCTTGTCTGTCAGGTTGGTGTACTCTGGTGCACTATAGTACCCCTCTTCCCTGAGTGGGGGAAGAGAACAGATGGAGGGTTAACTCAGGAGAAAAGGCAAATGTGGCGACCCCGGCATCTTTACTTTCAGAAGTGTCCTGAGGAATAGAGCGATCTAGGGTAGGGACAGGGAAGGAGCCCCTGGACCTGGGTCACCCAACAGCTGTATCGTGACATTATTCCATCAAAGTCTGCATTACAAAACGTCACTATTTTCCTTCCGAGCACTGACGTGTGCACAAATATAAGTTTTCTCCAATATATGAGGTATCGGGGTACTCAGAAGAAATTGCACATCAACTTTTGGGGTCCAATTTCTTCCATGACCCTTGTGAAAAAAAGACATTGGGCGCTAAAAATCATTTTGGTGGAAAAAAAATATGATTTTTTATTTTTACGGCTCTACATTATAAACTTTTGTCAAAACTTGAGGGTTCAAAGTGCTCACCACACATCTAGATAAGTTCCTTAAGGGGTCTAATTTCCAAAATGATGTCACTTGTTGAGGGTTTCTACTGTTTAGGCACATCTCGGGCTCTGCAAATGTGACATGATGCCCGCAGACCATTCCATCAAATTCTGAATTCCAAAGCGTCAATACTTCTTTTCCGAGCCCCGACGTGCGCCCAAACAGTAGTTTTCTCTCACATATGGAGTATCAGCATACTCAGGAGGAATTGCAGAACAACTTTTGTTGTCCAATTTCTCTGGTTGCCCTTTGGAAATAAAAAAAATTGGGTGCTACAGGTACTTCTCACAAAATTAGAATATCATGAAAAATTTTTTTCAGTTCTTCAATACAAAAAGGGAAACTCATATATTATATAGAGTCATTACAAACAGTGATCTATTCCAAGTATTTATTTCTGTTAATGTTAAAGATTATGGTTTACAGCCAATTAAAATCCAAAAGTCATTATCTCAGTAAATTAGAATACTTTATAACACCAGCTTGAAAAATTATTTTAAAATCCGAAATGTTGGCCTACTTAAATGTATGTTCAGTGAATGCACTGAATACTTGACAGGGCTCCTTTTGCATTAATTACTGCATCAATGCGGCGTGTCATGGAGGTGATCAGTTGTGGCTGATTGCTTTGATTGCAGCCTTTAGCTCATCTGCATTGTTGGATCTGGTGCCTCTCATCTTCCTCTTGACAGGCGATAAGGTCAGGCGAGTTTGCTGGCCAATCAAGCACAGTGATACTGTTGTTTTTAAACCAGGTATTGGTACTTTTGGCAGTGTGGACAGGTGCCAAGTCCTGCTGGAGAATGAAATTTCCATCTCTAAAATAAAGATTGTCGGCAGAGGGACTCATGAAGTGCTCTAAAATTTCCTGATAGACGGCTTCGCTGTCTTTGGTCTTGACAAAACACACCAGCACATGACATGGCTCCCCAAACCATCACTGATTGTAGAAACTTCACACTAGACCTCACTCTCCATTCTTCCTCCAGTCTGTGGGACTTTGATTTCCAAATGAAATGCAAAATTTACTTTCATCTGAAAACAACATCTTGGACCACTGAACAACAATCCAGATTTTTTTCTCCCTGGCTCAGGTAAGACGCTTCTGGCGTTGCCTATTGGTCACGAGTGGCTTGACACAAGGAATGCGACACCTGTAGCCCATGTCCTGGATACATCCTGCGTGTGGTGGCTCTTGAAGCAATGACTCCAGCAGCAGTCCACTCCTTGTGAATCTCCCCCAAATTTTTGAATGGCTTTTTCTTAACAATCCTTTCAAGTCTGCAGTTATCCCGGTTGCTTATGCTCCTTTTTCTACCACACATTTTCCTTCCACTCAACTTTCCATTAATATGCTTGGATACAGCACTCTGTGAACAGCCAGCTTCTTTAGCAATGACCTTTTGTGGCTTACCCTTCTTGTGGAGTGTGTCAATGACTGCCTTCTGGACATCTGTCAAGTCAGCAGTCTTCACCATGATTGTGGAGCCTACTGAAACAGACTAAGAGACCTTTTTAAATGCTTCGAAAGCCTTTGCAGGTGTTTTTTGTTAATTATTCTAATTTACTGAGATTTTTAATGACTTTTGGGTTTTCATTGGCTGTAAGCCATAATCATCAACATTAACAGAAATCAACACTTGAAATAGATCACTCTGTTTGTAATGACTTTATATAATATATGAGATTCACTTTTTGCATTGAAGAACTGAAATAAATTAACTTTTTAATGATATTCTAATTTTTGTGAGAAGCACCTGTAAAAGGTAATTTTTGTGGAAAAAATATTTTTTTTATTTTCACGGCTCTACGTTGTAAACTTTTGTAAAACACTTTAGGGTTCAAAGTACACATCTAGATAAGTTCCTTGGGGGGTCTAGTTTCCAAAATGGGGTCACTTGTGGGAGTTTCCACTGTTTAGTCAGATCAGGGGCTCTCCAAACGCGGCATGGCATCCGAGAGCAATTCCAGCCAATTTTGTGCTGAAAAAGTCAAACTGATCTGTTTTTGCTTTAACATTCCATTTATTCCTGTGAAGCCCCTAAAGGTTAATAAACAACTTGAATATGTTTTAAGCACTGTAACGTTCCACACTGTCTGTGGACGGGGATTACTCGCCTTGCTGGTCGTGGAGGCATATGCTGGCACACTCAGGGTTAAAACAACAGTCCATTTGGTTTATTACAGCAGCCATTACACAAAATATAGTCTCTTCCTGACCCCAGTCAGCACCACATGGATCCCTGTCCGTTACCTGTAGGTGTCAGCCACATAGGCTTCTGGATACCTCTTCTCCTCAGAGGTATCCCACAAACGTTAATACATAGTCTCTTCCTGGCCCCGGTCAGTATAACACGGACTCCATTTCATTACCTGTTGGCCACGCAGGTTCTCGGATTCCTCCTAACCTCAGAGGTATCCAATAAGCACTGCTCACTGACCTCGGTCAGCATAACTCACGGTTGTCAAGCCCATCCACTCCTCTGGCTCAGACTAGCCAGCACTGCTTCCCCAGGTGGTGCGACGTCCAGCTTGGAAACATGGGAGCTCTATCCAGACTCTGACAGACTCCCAACACTCACTCCCATGTGCCAAACACTTTCCTTACAGGTGAGGTATGGCTCACATGGTCTGGTCACATGGTCATGACCTCAATTCAGGTACTCAAAACTCACAACCACAAGTGGGCGGTGTATGTGTGATTAGTCAGTCCTGCCCAACTCTTCTGACTAACCCTGTAAGCCCCCCTAATGAACTAAGCAAAACTCTTGTGGACTACAAGTCCCAGAACAACATTATTTTGGGCTTACAGTGCAGACTCCCTCTGCGACACATACCGGCCATTCACGATCATGTCGGTCACTGTCTCACCATCATAATCACACCTCCATGCATATTTTGAGGAGCACAAACAGCGCCCCCTAGCTGCAGCATGGGTCACTACATCACAGCACCTTGAGGGGTGCCGTTTTTAGAATGGTGTCACTTTTGGGTATTTTCTATCATATAAACCCCTCAAAGTGATTTTGAAATGTAAGGTAGACTGTAAATAAATAGTTTTGTAAATTTTATTGTAAAAATGAGAAATAGGTCCGGAGGTTTTACATTGCCAGTTGCTGGAGCGGCAATGAAAACGTGCAATCAACATGTACTGTTTACTGGAGGACAGGTTCCCCAGATTTTGTTCTCTAAAGTGTGATATAAGTTCACATAGTATCACTGTTTTTTTGCTTTTCTTTTCATGTTTTGGTTAAAGGGGTTTTCTATGTGTGTCATTTGGTCATCATGTCATTCAATGCTGTTTAATGTCATAACATCTAAAAATATGTCTAAGTGTGAGATGCAGGTTAAACATATGGCTCACTTATGGATCATTCTTCTTAAACATGGTTAAGCATATATCTTTGATGAGCTGGAATGTGCGGTGATGAGGAGACCATATTAAACGTACCACAATACTAAAATACATCAGTGAAACAGCGCCCTCCATCACTTGTCTGCAGGAGACGCACATGAATAGGGATAATCTCTCAATACTTGATAGGGCCTGGCTGAGTCACACTTTTCATTCAGTGAGATCTAGTTATGCAAGAGGAGATTCAATTCTTGTACACAAAGATACTCAGTTTGATCTTCTCCGCTGTACGATAGATGGGGAAGGGAGATACATCTGCCTCCACTGTAGAATCTTTAGACAGGAATGTATACTTGTCTCAGTGCATATACCTCACCCATACAATAATTCAGTAATGAGGGAGGTTATATCAGATGTAATTACTTTACCAATGCTGCCAATCCTAATGTTGGGAGATTTTAATAATGTTATAAATCCAGGGTTGGATAGAATTAGTCAGGGTTCATGCTCTGGGGAGGGTGGGAAATATAATTCGGTCTCAAAATTTGGGGAACTTCTGTCTGAACTCTCGCTTAATGATTTATAGAGGTTGAGACATCCTGATATTAAGCAGTTTTCTTGTTTCTCAAGTTCGCGTAACACATTGTCTTGTATAGATTTGGCGTTGGGTACGGACACAATATTCCAACAATTGGAAACAATAGAATACCTCCATAGATTATTGTCAATTCACTTGTCATTATTGTTAAAATTATCAAAGTTTTCCAATAGTATATCTCTGCCCAAACTATCGAATTTTAATGCATTTTGGTTGCAGATGATTGATGGTCATTTGATAGAACAGACCATCAAGGATTATTTCTTATATAACTCCGAAACAGTGTCATGGGATACTTTGTGGGATGCAATGAAGGCCTGTCTTAGGGTATGTTTCCACGGTCCGGAAACAGTCAGGAATTGCTGCGTGTTTGACGCTGTGCGCTGGCGCAGTGTCAAACACGCAGCGTCTAGATGTGACAGCATAGTGGAGGGGATTTCAAGAAATCCCGTCTCCACTATGCTTTAAAACACGCAGGCAGAAGACCTGCGTTTCCGGACATGCGGCGCGTCTTTTTAGACCGCAGCATGTCCTATTCCCTTGCGGCGACGCTGCGTCGCCGCAAGGGAAATAACACAGGGCTATGTAGCCCTGCGGTCATTCCGCATGTGTTCCGGATGTGTTCCATGAACACATCCGGATTGACCACGCGTTCTCTAGGGGGCGGGGCTTTGGGCGGAGCGGACTTTCCGCTCCGTCCAAAGCGCTGTGTTTCCGGACCATGGAAACACAGCCTAAGAGGGGGCTCTTATTCAGGCAGTGAGCAGAGAAAAGTTAAAGAACAGACAGTTCGAGGAATTCTTTAGATTGAGGGTTCAGGATCAGGACAACTTTTTTCCTCAAGTGGAGAAAGAGCGCAACGTCTTGAGATGAAGGTTTCTCAAGAAGCTTACAATTCACTTGTACAGTATTAGAATTAGCTAAAGTTAAGAGATCATTTCAAAAACAAAGGCGAAAAAGCGATACATGTCCTAGCATTAATAGCAAACGCACAGAGGGGGGGCAACATATATTGCAGCACTGAGGGATGAGACTTGGGGAGATGATGTATGAAACCCCACAAACATTAAAACAATTTTAAACATTCTATGAATCCCTGTACACATTCAGGACAACTGGGACCCAATCCCAGATGCAGAAATTTGTGCGAGGAATAGGTCTCCCAAAGATCTCAAATGAGGAAAGGGCGTTATTGGAAAAGCCAATCACGTTAGAGGAGTTGGAGGGGGCGGTGGCAGACATGGCAAATAATAAATCCCTCGGCTCTGAAGGGATCCCCATTGAATTGTATGAAAAATATGGGGGTATACTCTTACCTAAACTTTTCAATACATTTCAGGAAGCCCTTAAATCACATTCATTACCTAAATCTGTTGTGAATGTGCTAAAAATGGTTTCTGAGCAGAGGCTCACTCTCGTGGTTACTGACAGTACTGAACCTTTCAGTGAGGAATGGCAATCTGGGATCACGGACTGGTCTGATATAAGGGAGGTTCTCTCCCATGATGCTTACTGGTGAACAATTTTTCTTGTCTCAATTGTGGTTCCTGGTTCATTTGGAAGCTTGCTGAGTCTTGCCTGCATCTTCTGCTATCAGATAAGATATTTTCTGCTTTTATTTTTGTGCTTGCTTTTTGCATTGTTCCCTGCACTTCTGTGGAGGTCAGCCAGGTCCCCTCCGGGGGGCTTGTGCTCCTCTCAGTTTGTCTGGAGCCACTGTTGTTTGTTCATTTGCTTTTTCCTGTTTTTTCAGTGGCTGCGGCTTAGTTTTGTTACACCAGAGAGCTGATTTAGGTGGTAGAGGTCGTGTGATCTCAGGTGTTTTTGCAATCAGTAGAGTTGGTATTTTTTAGGGTTTTTTTTGGATTGCAGTGAGTATCCTTTCCTGTACTTTTCTGTCTAGACAGATTGGGCCCCAGCGTTTGCTCATTCTATTTTCTGTCTGTGTCCGTGCTTCCTCTTGTCTAACCGCCATTACATGTTTGGGGGTTTCCTATTTTCTTTGGGGATCTGCTACGGGGCAGATAGCTTTCATCTTTCTGCCTGTAGGTATAGTTATCTCTCAGGCTGTGACGAGGCGTCTAGGATCAACGTAGGAACGCTCCATGGCTACCTCTATTTGTGTTGTTAGTTCAGGTTACTGCAATCCAATAGGTTCCAGCCTCTCTGGTGTATTGCCGTTTTTGCTTACTCTCCTCAGCTACCAAAACATAACAGATTTGCATCAGAACCCAGATTATAAAGAGGAAGGGAGTGGCTAACTGAGCTCAGCTGAGAGCTCAGAGTTTTCCAACATTGCCAATTAACCCCTGTTCTGCCAACAGGAATAAACACCATTAAAACAAAGGAGAAGTGCTTCTTCATAGCACCGAAGTAGCAGCAATCAAACGCTGTGATCTTCTGGCTCCACACTGTTGCAGTAACCCTGTGACAGTATCCCTCCTTCTACGAGGGACTACGGGAACCTCAGGACTGGGTTTATCGGGGTGTGCCACGTGAAAAGACTGGACTAGTCTGGCAGCATGAACATCAGATGCTGGTACCCACATACTCTCCTCAAGACGGTACCCCCTCCAATGTACCAGATACTGAAGCGACCGACGACAAGACGAGAATCAAAGATTTTCACTATCTGAAACTCTAAGTTTCCATTGACAAAGACAGGAGATGGCGGTAGTGGTGATGGTACTGAAGATGCAACGTATTTTTTGAGGAGAGATTGATGAAATACGTTACGGATGTTAAAGGTAGGTGACAGAGCAAGGCGGAATTCTACAGGATTGACAAAGGCTAAGATCTTATAAGGACCGATAAGCCCGGGACCCAGTTTCCAAAACGGAACCTTCAGCTTAATGTTCCTAAAGGATAGCCACACCAAATCACCAACATAGGATCAACGTAGGAATGCTCCATGGCTACCTCTAGTTGTGTGGTTTGTTCAAGTTACTGCAATCCAATAGGTTCCAGCCTCTCTGGTGTATTGCCGCTTTGCTTACTCTCCTCAGCTACCAAAACATAACATAAATCCATGCAGGAAGCCATTATAGTAGTGATACCTAAACAAGATAAGGATTCCCTTCAACCAGACTCGTATAGGCCCATTTCCCTTCTCAATACGGATGCAAAGATAATAGCTAAGGTTCTGGCCAATAGACTTACCAGGGTTATTCCTTCTATTGTTCATCAAGATCAGTCCGGGTTTATGCCAGGAAGGTCGACAGCAGCTAACATAAGACTTCTATATTTGAATCTGCAGATGCCGGTTGCTAACTCAGGGGATAGAGTCATTTGCTCCTTAGACGCGGCCAAAGCTTCTGACAGCGTGGAATGGGGATTCCTGTGGTCAGTTTTACAAGAATTTGGATTGGGAACAGAATTTATAAATTTGATAAAAATCTTATACACTGCTCAAAAAATAAAGGGTACACTTAAACAACAAAATATAACTCCAAGTAAATCAAACTTCTGTGAAATCAAACTTTCCACTTAGGAAGCAATACTGATAGACAATCAATTTCACATGCTGTTGTGCAAATGGAATAGACAACAGATGGAAATTATTGGCAGTTATCAAGACACACTCAATAAAGGAGTGGTTCTGCAGGTGGGGACCACAGACCAAATCTCAGTACCAATGCTTTCTGGCTGATGTCAGATGGCACATCAATGCGAGCTGTGGCAGGAAGGTTTGCTGTGTCTGTCAGTGTAGTGTCCAGAGGCTGGACGCGCTACCAGGAGACAGGCCAGTACACCAGGAGACGTGGAGGGGGCTGTAGGAGGGCAACAACCCAGCAGCAGGACCGCTACCTCCGCCTTTGTGCAAGGAGGATCAGGAGGAGCACTGCCAGAGCCCTGCAAAATGACCTCCAGCAGGGCACAAATGTGCATGTGTCTGCACAAACGGTTAGAAACTGACTCCATGAGGATGGTCTGAGTGCCCAACATCCACAGATGGGGGTTGTGCTCACAGCCCAACACCGTGCAGGACGCTTGGCATTTTCCATAGAACACCAGGATTGGCAAATTCACCACTGGCGCCCTGTGCTCTTCACAGATGAAAGAACGTTCACACTGAGCACATGTGACAGACGTGACAGAGCCTGGAGACACCATGGAGAGCGATCTGCTGCCTGCAACATCCTTCAGCATGACCGGTTTGGCAGTGGGTCAGTAATGGTGTGGGGTGGCATTTCTTTGGAGGGCCGCACAGCCCTCTGTTATGAATGTGCTAGAGATGGTTTCTGAACAGAGGCTCCCTCTGGTGGTTACAGACAGTACTGAACCTTACAGCGAGGAATGGCAATCTGGGATCACTGAATGGACTGATATAAGGGAGGTTCCCTCCCATGATGGTCGCTGGTAATCAATTGTTCTTGTCTCAATTGTGGTTCCTGGTTCATTTGGAAGTTTGCTGGAGTCTTGCATGCATCTGCTGCTTTCAGATAAGATATTTTCTGCTTTTCTTTTTGTGCTTGCTTTTTGCATAATTTTCTGCACTTTTGTGGAGGTCAGCCGGGTCCCCTCCTGGGGCCTGTGCTCCTCTCAGTTTATCTGTAGCCACTGTTATTTGTTCATTTGCTTTTTCCTGTGTTTTCAGTGGCTGCGGCTTAGTTTTGTTACACCAGAGATCTGATTTAGGTGGTGGAGAACGTGTGATCTCAGGTGTTTTTGCAATCAGAAGAGTTGGTATTTTTCAGGGTTTTTTGTTGGATTGCAGTCAGAATTCTTTCCTGTACTTTTCTGTCTAGACAGATTGGGCCCAGCGTTTGCTCATTCTATTTTCTGTCTGTGTCCGTGCTTCTTCTTGTCTAACCGCCATTACATGTTTGGGGGCTTCCTATTTTCTTTGGGGATCTGCTACGGGGCAGATAGCTTTCATCTTTCTGCCTGAAGGTATAGTTATCTCTCAGGCTGTGACGAGGCGTCTAGGATCAACGTAGGAACGCTCCATGGCTACCTCTAGTTGTGTGGTTAGTTCAGGTTACTGCAATCCAATAGGTTCCAGCCTCTCTGGTGTATTGCCGTTTTTGCTTTTTCTCCTCAGCTACCTAAATATAACAGCCCTCCATGTGCTTGCCAGAGGTAGCCTGACTTATATTAGGTACCGAGATGAGATCCTCAGACCCCTTGTGAGACCATATGCTGGTGCGGTTGGCCCTGGGTTCCTCTTAATGCAGGACAATGCCAGACCTCATGTGTCTGTAGTGTGTCAACAGTTCCTGCAAGATGAAGGCACTGAAGCTATGGACTGGCCCGCTCATTCCCCATTCCGATTGAGCACATCTGGGACATCACGTCTCTTGCCATACACCAACGTCACGTTGCACCACAGACTGTCCAGGAGTTGGCGGATGTTTTATTCCAGGTCTGGGAGGAGATCAGGAACATGCCCAGGCATTTACAGTAGGGAGGTCATACAGGCACATGGAGGCGACACACACTACTGAGCATCATTTTGACTTGTTTTAAGGACATTACATTCCACTTTAATTTTGGGTGTGACTCCAAATCCAGGCCTTCATTGGTTAATAAATTTGACTTCCATTGATGATTTTTGTTTGATTTTGTTGTCAGCACATTCAATTTTGTACAGAACAAAGTATTCAATGAGAATATTTAATTCATTCAGATCTAGGATGTGTTATTTGAGTGTTCCTGTAACAACACTGCCGGCATCACTGTATGGCCTCTCATCCCTCACACACCAACTTACTCACTGCTCCAGGTGATGGTGTGATTTATGTATGCTGCCGGCTCCATGTTCTGTGCCTCTTGCTTTCTGCCAGCTCTTTGCATGCTTCCTGGCTGTGTGCATAGGGGGCGGCACCAGAACTCTCTGGTTCTTATGGAATTAAGGTGCACCTGTCTAATGTTTCCCTGACCAATTACCTAGAGGCCTCTAGTATTTAGGGCAGCTCCACCCTGTGGAACTGAATAATATACCGCGTGCACAGCCGGATATAATGGTGCCAAGTTAGGTTCCCAAACCAAATTATATAGAAAAGTAAAACCAGGCACTCAACTTAATGCTCAGAAAGGAAGAACGAATTTATTGTGATCGAAAATGGTTGGTTTTCAATTGTGTATGGCAAAACGTTTCGGCTAGTCCATAGCCTTGATCAGTTGCCAGTTGCGTACATGAAATAGAAAACCGTTATTATAGGAAGACACAACCAATATATAATCCTAACAGATCAAGAGTAGAGGGAGAACACCCTTGCGATAGAATAAATGCGCTGATGATTTAGGTGCTAGTTCAGTCTGAATATGCCGCCGTTTGCGGTGGAATGGATATATTCGTGGTGCTTAGCGCAACTAGAATATGCAGCCGCCTTGTGCTGCTGACGCGGGATCCGCATTTATTCTATCGCAAGGGTGTTCTCCCTCTACTCTTGATCTGTTAGGATTATATATTGGTTGTGTCTTCCTATAATAACGGTTTTCTATTTCATGTACGCAACTGGCAACTGATGAAGGCTATGGACTAGCCGAAACGTTTTGCCATACACAATTGAAAACCAACCATTTTGGATCACAATAAATTCGTTCTTCCTTTCTGAGCATTAAGTTGAGTGCCTGGTTTTACTTTTCCACCCTGTGGAACTGGCCTGAGCAATGTCTTAACTCAGTTAGTGTCTTGCTGCTGAGTTGCCAGGTCTTGTTCTGTGTTTCGCCTTCTCTGGAGGCTTTATTCCTAGCTTTGCCTTGTTCCTGTCTGTCCGCCCTCCAGGAGGCAGAATATCCTGGTCCCTGTGCTATTGCTCCCTGCCTTGTCTTGTACCTATCCTCTCTTCCCACCAGGAGGCAGTGTATCCTGGCCCCTGTGTCCTTGGTCCTGTACCTTGTCTCGCACTGTTACCTTGTCTGAACTCTGTCCTACCTCTGTCTGTCAGTCTCCTGATCTTTGGCTCCTTTCCCAGCTGTGTCTTTTCTTGTGTCCTCTCTGTCTGCTTTTGCTCCAAACTCTTGCGGCTCTGCCTGCTCCATACTCACTCCTGCGGTTCTGCCTGTGCCCCACTTCCGCTGCTGCAGAACCTCTTGCTGCAAACTGCAGCACCTCTCCACAGTCTTGCGGTTCAACTCCTGTGTGAACAGGCCTCTACCTGTTCCTTCATACACCATTCCTTCCTACCAATACCAGTACCTGCACCTGCTGTGTAAAATGAACCCTACCTATTCCATACACCACTCCTTCCTGCCTGTGTCCCTGTGCCTTTCAAGTCAGTCGCTGCCCCTGTGTCTCAGCCGTGCCCGCCTGCCAGTTTCTCAGCGGTGCCCACCTGCCAGTGTCTCAGCTGTGCCCGCCTGCCTGTGTCTCAGCCGTGCCCACCTGCCTGTGTCTCAGCTGTGCCCTCCGTGCTCACCAGCCTGTCTGCTACTCGTACCTGTCCTAGTGTTCCATCTCCCCAAGTGGGATCAGGAGCCACTGCCAGACACCACCATGGAGAGGCACCTGGCAGCTACCTGCTGCACAAGCCTGACCTCACCATCAGAGGCTCCAGTGAAGACCGAGGTATTAGTCTTAGTCACGCCCCTTCCAGGGTAGTCTGGTTTGTGGCACAGTGGGGCCACAACCCCTGGCTTGTGCCCACCAGTCAGGGCGTGAGTGTGACAGTTTGCACAGGCCCTGGTCTCCGCTGTATCCCATGTCCTACCACTCGCAGAGCATGATAAACTTTTTCTTTGCCCGTATGAGCAACCGGAGATTTTGTTCCTCCCAGGGTAGGTCAGATTGTTGATACACCAGACCCCATCATAGTCTCTGATGCTATCTACAATCAACTCCTGGCTTATGAGAAGCTCAACTCAGTAGGCCCGCATACATTCTATGTGAATCCTAAAGAGTGCCAAGGGTTCCTAGAGCAGTGCTTGCACTACATCCAGGGGAATGCAGCCTGTTTCCCCTCTGACTGGGTCAAGGTGGGATACATCATGTCCTACCTGGCCGAAGATGCTTTGATATGGATCACTCCCCTCTGGGAAGCAGGGGATCCTATCATCACGGACCTAGAGGCCTTCCTGGTGGCCTTCCATAAAGCCTTTGATGTACCTAGTCCAGCTATTCCTACCAAGTCTTCCCTTTCCAGATCCGAGAGGCACTCCAGACGGGCGAGACCAGAGAAGAAACCGCCATGTCAGACCACGACCGTCCGAAACTCACCTGTTCCTCTATCTGTTAAAGCAGCTATTCGAGCAGAACCCAAGAAGACTGATAAGAGTGGGCTGGCAAAGCAGCAGCCTAAAACCAGTCATAAGAAGGGCATACTGTATTGCTGTGGTTGTGAGGAACACCTGGATGGCCTCTGTCCAAAAGATCTAAAGCTCCAGAACCTTCGGCCAGTAGGAGAGACTGCACTTGGTGAGAATACCTCCCTTCCACTAAAGTCTGTGACTGTTCCAGTGCCTTGTGAGAGCTTCGGCCCTGCGGATGTATTCAAGCTGCAAGCCAGATGGAGTCTGTGTGTGGTTCCTGTTCCACAGCTCCAAAATCCAGTGAGACTGTTTGGTGATGGCAGAGCCCTACTTATGAACAGTTCAATGTTGATGGCACAACTACAGCTCCTAATCGGAGTGCTATACATGGAGACGTTTGTTTTCCATTCGCTAACCAGTTTGCCCATCTGTCGTTCTGAGCCGCGTACTCTACCTCCCAGTCCGGTCCGAAGACCCAGCATGGTGCTGCATTTGGAACTACCTAGTCACCTGAGGTCTCTAGTTCCTATAATGCAAGGTCAGTCTACAGTGTTGTCACCTTCTCCACCTGATCAGCTGGTTATTAAGTCATGGTGTGCTGATGCCACTGAAGAAAAGGAGGCAGTGGTGCCCTCTCCACACACCTTGTTAGGGTCTGCGGAACGCACCAGAAAATATAAATAGTGGGTGCGTTCGCAGCCCGGGGTCCACCTTGAAGACAGAGCCTGCTGCTAGTAAGATGACGGTATAGGCGAACTCCGTTACTTCACAGAGTCGCAAATACAGATACTGTGGCACTATATGGCAGTATAAGCGAACTCTGTTACACCACAGAGTCGCTGAGGTAGAGACTGTGTCCTGTTAACACAGGGATACACAGATAACTGCTGTGCGGATAGCAGTCCGTGGTCATGCAGTCAGCAACGCAATCAAGCAACTCCTCCCTGGAGAAGCCGGTATTCTAGGGGCTTATTTCAGCCAAGCCCTAAACACGTGCATACAAATCTCCTCACCGGAGGTGCCGGTATTCTAGGGGCTTATTTCAGCCGAGCCCTAACCACATGCATGCATGATCACACTGGCGCAAAGCACATAGTGCAGTTGATATTAGCGCATGGCCGCAGGACCATGCAACCCTTTTATAGTAGCAACTACAGGACCTGCCAGAAAAGGACCAATGAGAAACTGTTCCAGAACACATGTAGTTTCAGGACCTTCCTGGCGGACCAATAAGAGCTGCTGCAGTACCTGAGCATGTGACCCCTGATCTCCAATGAGAGATCTTACCCTGGGCATGCTCAGAAGGGGAAACGCAGGACTTAGTTCTAAAGATGTCTGCTCGCCGCTGACCAGTACTGGCTACAATAGCAGAACCTGGAGAGGCAGCAGTAAACCTCTGCACAGTACAAGGTTGTGCAAGACGCTGGGACCGACGTCTCTGCTGAGGAGGCTCCACTGCGGCAGGAGACAGATGGGGGACCGCAGTGGGAATGGCTCGAGATTCTCCCTGTGCAGAAGCGGGAACTCGACCTCTAACATTACCCACCTAGGGCCCCCTTTCCTAGGGCCTCGCTACGCTCGAAGGCAGCAATGAGCTGCGGAGCCTGACTATGCTCAGCAGGCTCCCATGACCTATCTTCAGACCCATAACCCCTTCAATCCACCAAATAAAACTTTTGCCACGTACCACCTTGCACCCCAAAATAGCATTCACCTCATAGTCATCCGTAGACGAACCCGATGTCCCGGCAGATGACTCAGAAAACCGGGACAAGTATACGGGTTTCAGGAGGGAGACATGGAATGTGTCGGTGATACCCAGGCGTGGTGGAAGGGCTAGACGGTAGACCACAGGATTGACCTGTTCGAGGACCTTGAAGGGACCCAAGAAACGAGGTGCAAACTTAGTGGACTGTTGTGAATGTGCTAGAAATGAATTCTGAGCAGAAGCTCCCTCTGGTGGTTACAAACAGTACTGAACTATCCAATGAAGATTGTGAAGATTGGCGATCAGGTGTTACTGACTGGTCTTATATAAGGGAGGTTCCCTACCATCAGGGTTGCCGGTGATCAATTGTTCTGGTCTCATCTTTGATTCCTGTTCACTTTGTAGCTTGCTGTTTCGTGCCTGCATCTTCTGCTAACAGATAAGACATTTTCTTCTTTTAGTTTTTTGTGCTTGCTTTTTGAATTTTGTCCTGCACTTCTGTGGGGGTCTGTCGGGTCCCCTCCGGGGGCTTGTGCTCCTCTCAGTTTAGTTCAGCCACTGTTGTTTGTTCATTTGCCTTTTCCAGTTTTTTTCTGTGGCTGCTGTTTAGTTTTGTTACACCAGAGAACTAATTTAGGTGGTAGAGGGCGTGTGATCTCAGGTGTTTTTGTAATTAGTAGTGTTGGTACTTTTCAGGGTTTTTTGGGATTGCAGTAAGTGTCCTTCCTATCCTTTTCTATTTAGGAAGTTTGGGCCCCAGCGTTTGCTCATACTATTTTCTGTCTGTGTCTGTATTTCCTCTTGTCTAACCGCCATTACATGTTTGGGGGCTTTCTATGTTCTTTGGGGATCTGCTCCGGGGCAGATAGTTTTCCTCTTTCTGTCTTTAGGTGTAGTTATCTTCTCAGGCTGTGACGAGGCGTCTACGACCAACGTAGTACGCTCCACGGCTGCCTTTAGTTGTGGTGGTTAGTCAGGGTACTGCAATCCCATAGATTCCAACCTCTCTGGTGTATTTCCTTTTTTGCCTGCTCTCCTCAGCTACCAAATCATAACAGTGGACTCTACTCGCAGCCTGATGTTACGGGCGGAGAGCCACACTAAGTCGCCAGGTGCAAAAGTCGGAGCGTGGCGCCGATGTGCGTCAGCGGTGGACCTCATCCTTCCTTGGAGGCCAGAATGGCATCCTGAGTGCGGTCCCAAATGTTCCGTGCCTCCACAGCCCAGTCTGCCACCCTGGAGTCGGTGGAAGACACGGGCATAGGTACAGGAACTCGCGGATGCTGACCGTAATTAAGGAGGAACGGAGTTTGTCCAGTGGAATCAGCCACGGCGTTCTTTAATGCAAACTCCGTCCATGGTAGCAAGGATGCCCAGTCATCCTGCCTGGCTGAAACAAAATGACGCAGATATGTGACCAAGGTCTGGTTGGCCTTCTCTACTAACCCATTTGTCTCGGGATGATAGGCAGAAGAGAGATTTAATTCTATACTGAGAAGGCGACAAAGCTCTCTCCAGAACCGAGACGCAAACTGGGGACCCTGGTCACTGACGATTTTGTCCGGTATACCATGTAAGCGGAAGATGTGTCTAATAAACAGTGCCGCCAAGGCCTGTGCAGAAGGTAACCGGGGTAGCGGTACCAAGTGCACCATTTTAGAGAAGTGGTCAGTGATAACCCATATGATGGTGCAACCACGAGACTTGGGTAAGCCTACCACAAAGTCCACCCTGACCATCTCCCAGGACCTGTCTGCCACGGCAATGGATAAAGTAACCCAGCTGGCCGTTGACGAGGGGACTTATTTTTGGCACAGGAGACACATGCCCGAATATAGTCTCCAACGTCCCGGACAATATGCGGCCACCAGAAGCTCGGATGTCTTTTTTTTCCCAAAATGTCCACCCACCCTTGACGAATGGGCCCAAGAGAGAACCTCCGGTCGCAAATTAGATGGTACAAAAGTCTTGCCGGACGGCACAGATTCTAGCGACACCGGAGCTACAGTTCTCAGGCTCTCAGAGGGGACAATAAGCCGCGGCTCCCCCTCCTCGGAAGACACGACGGAGCGAGAGAGAGCGTCAGCCCGAATATTCTTCTCTCCCGAAAGAAAATGGAGGGTGAAGTGAAATCAGGAGAAAAATAAGGACCATCTGGCCTGAAGGGAATTTAGCCGCTGGGCAGTTTGTAAATAAACCAGATTTTTGTGATCAGTGAAAACTTGGAAGGGAAAGCGGGCCCCCTCCAACAGATGTCTCCACTCAGAGAAGGCCAACTTCATTGCTAGCAACTCCCTATCCCCGATGGAATTATTCCTCTCCGCTGGTGAGAAGGTCTTGGAAAAGAAGAAGCAAGGATGCTTCCGACCTTGAGCATCCTTCTGGAAAAGGACTGCTCCAGCACCAACGGACGAGGCATCCACCCCCAAAATAAACTGCTTATCAACATCGGGGCGATGTAGGATGGGAGCACTAGCAAAATGGGACTTAATAGAAGTGAAGGCCTTGGAGACCTCTTCTGACCACAATTTGGGATTTGCTCCCTTCTTGGTGAGGGCTACCAAGGGAGCTACCAAAGTTGAGAAGTGGGGAATAAACTGACGATAGTAATTAATGAACCCTATAAAGCGCTGCACCTCTTTCAGAGAATGGGGTTCTTGCCAGTCCATCATAGCCTGTAGTATGGTAGGATCCATAGCCAATCCCTGGGCGGAGATGATATAGCCCAGGAATGGTAAAGACTCTTGCTCAAACACACATTTCTCCAACTTTGCATAAAGGGAATTTGCCCGCAAGAGGTCGAAGACTCTGCAGACATCTCTCCGGTGGGAGTCAATATCTGGGGAGAAGATGAGAATATCATGCAGATAGACTACGACTGAGGTGGAAAGCATATCCCGGAAGATGTCGTTAACAAAGTCTTGGAAGACGGCTGGGGCATTACAGAGCCCGAAGGGCATCACCAGATATTCATAGTGCCCATCTCTGGTATTGAAAGCCGTCTTCCATTCGTCCCCTCACGGATGCGAATCAGGTTATAAGCACCCGCAGATCTAATTTAGTAAATACCCTTGCTCCCCGTAGCCTATCAAAGAGCTCCGAAATCAGGGGCAACGGGTATTTATTCTTAACGGTAATGGCGTTAAGACCCCTGTAATCGATGCATGGACGTAATTCTCCGTTCTTCTTCTGAAGAAGAAGAACCCCGCCCCTGCAGGTGACACTGACTTCCTAATGAATCCTCTTGCCAGATTTTCCTGAATGTATTGAGACATAGCCTCCGTCTCCGGGAGAGAAAGGGGATAGACTCGTCCCCGAGGAGGTTCTGCTCCGGGCAAGAGGTCAATAGGACAGTCATAGGGACGGTGAGGCGGAAAGATCTCCGCAGCCTTCTTGGAGAACACGTCTGCATAGGCCCAATAGTATTTGGGAAGGGAAGTAAGATCTGCGGGTATCTCTGTAGTAGCCACCTGAATGCATTCCCTCATTCTGTGGCGCTTCCCACGGCTGTGGGGCGTCGGGACATGGCATAGCTTGCCTAGCTAGCCAATGCTCCCACGCCGCCAGTCCACGACGACGTGAGGCATGGGTCCCAGATGGTAAGAGAATGTGGACCCACTGGACCACGGAGGGAGACCCGGGCCTGCCCGGACTAGGGAAGGGCAGCGACCGGGATCCGTGGCAGCTGAGCATGTGGGCAAGGTGGCGACCTGCAGGACTAGACAACACCACACAACTTCAGGTAAGAAGAAACATAAAGTTTACTTAAAGAAACAAAGTACATAAACAGAACATAAGACCGGGCTCCCGATTCCGCACATCAGAGAAGGGTACACAACTCAGGATCACAGACGAGTGCTGGAGGACATCACGGGTAGATGCAGTCCAGGGTTATCTGGCACAGGCATACTTGGACGGCCTCTCTCTCAGGCCTTAGGCGTAGCACAGGCTCAGCAGGAGAACATCAGACACCGACCTCAGACAGACTTCAGACGATGGCGGGGTCATCACGGGTTGATGAAGTCCAGGATCATCTGGCACGGGCATACTAGTATGGCCTCACTCTCAGGCCTCGGGCGTAGCACAGGCTCAGCAGGAGAACATCAGACACCGGCCCAGGACGAACGTCAGACGATGGCGGGGTCATCACAGGTTGATGAAGTCCAGGGTCATCTGGCACGGGCATACTAGGACGGCCTCTCTCTCAGGCCTCAGGCGTAGCACAGGCTCAGCAGGAGAACATCAGACACCGACCCAGGACAGACGTCATCACAGGGTAGACCAAGGAGGAACCGGCAGGACAGGCAGGTTGTCACGGCAAGTGACCAAGGCAGTCTCTGGGACAGGCAGGTTGTCACGGCAAGTGACCAAGGCAGTCTCTGGGACAGGCAGGTTGTCACGGCAAGTGACCAGGCAGTCTCTGGGACAGGCAGGTTGTCACGGCTAGTGACCAGGGCAGTCTCTGGGACAGGCAGGTTGTCACGGCTAGTGACCAAGGCAGTCTCTGGGACAGGCAGGTTGTCACGGCTAGTGACCAGGGCAGTCTCTGGGACAGGCAGGTTGTCACGGCTAGTGACCAGGGCAGTCTCTGGGACAGGCAGGTTGTCACGGCAAGTGACCAAGGCAGTCTCTGGGACAGGCAGGTTGTCACGGCTAGTGACCAGGGCAGTCTCTGGGACAGGCAGGTTGTCACGGCAAGTGACCAGGCAGTCTCTGGGACAGGCAGGTTGTCACGGCTAGTGACCAGGGCAGTCTCTGGGACAGGCAGGTTGTCACGGCTAGTGACCAGGCAGTCTCTGGGACAGGCAGGTTGTCACGGCTAGTGACCAGGGCAGTCTCTGGGACAGGCAGGTTGTCACGGCTAGTGACCAGGCAGTCTTGGGACAGGCAGGTTGTCACGGCAGTGACCAAGGCAGTCTCTGGGACAGGCAGGTATATACGACCTGATATGGTGGAGCCTCCAGGTAGGCTGCAGTTGGATGGCAGATGATCGCTCCCAGGTGAGCAGGCAAGAGCCGGGGATCTCTGCAGATGATGTCCGAACTTCCGGATGGAGCTGCAGTCGGATGGCAGATGATCGCTCCTAGGTGAGCAGGCAAGAGCCGGGGATCTCTGCAGATGACGTCCGAGCCTCTGGATGGAACTGCAGACGGATGGCAGACAAGCAAACCGACAGGTAACAGGCAGGTAACTGGAATCAGGAGCTGATGGCTGAAACAGAGTTAGACTGCACAGGAACAACCGGGACACGGATTGGATCTCAGGGAGTCAGGAACACAGACAGGAACATGGATTGGATCACAGGGAGTCAGGAACACGGACAAGAACATCAGGAACACGGATTGGGTCTCAGGGAGTCAGGAACACGGACAAGAACATCAGGAACACGGATTGGGTCTCAGGAAGTCAGGAACACGGACAGGAACATGGATTGAATCACAGGAACACGGACTGGAACACAGGCCTCGGACTCCGGACATCTGGCACCGATCAGCAGGCTCCGGACATCTGGCAATGATCGGCAGGATCCGGACATCAGGCAGGAAGGATAGGATCCGGACATCTGGAAGTGGTCGTCGGACATCGGACATCAGGCCATGGTCATCAGGCATAGGATCCGGACATCTGGCAGCGACCTGAAAAGGAACCCCAGCGGTCTGGTGCAAGCCCCGCCAGGCTCAACGGGAGCTGGCCGGGGATTGCACAGAGGCTGAGCACAGAGTAACAGAAACTCAGCACACACCGGACTCCTTCTTCCAAGATGAACTCAGGTTATATAGCAAGGATTCACAGTCACTGGCACAGGGTTCTGGACACAGCAGGATTTCAGGAACATAACACAAAGGACACAGTTCAGACAGTCAGGTACAGGATGCGATCCAAGATCAGGGGTTCAGGTAATTAGACACAGCAGGAACAGGCCTGGATATACAGCCTCCAGGAACGGCGATCTGGGTAATCAGCCCCCAGCATAGGCAGAAACACAAGACACAATTCAGACATTCAGGTACCGGGTTTGATCCAGGATCAGGGAACAAGACACAGCAGGAACAGGGAATCAGCTCTCCAGAGCTGATCAACTTCAGAGCAGGAGCTGAACACACAACCACATACGGCTAGGTTCAGGGATTCAGTGTGGATTCAATGTGAAGCTCTGGCAACGCCCACTAGGGCTGGGGAACTTTATATATGAGCTGCTTCACAGCGATAGGCTGGAGCAGTAATTCTAGTAAACACCCAATCCACATAAAAGCAGGACAGGTGTGGGCCGCGCCCCCTATGCAGAGCCAGACAGCACAACACAGAGGGAACCCAACAATGGCTGCTGCCAACCACGCAGTAAGTCATGCACCACTGCAGAGGACTTTGCAAGCTACGGACGGCTTTCACAGCAAGTCAGGAACCGCACATGCGGGCGGTCATGCAAAGCAGCGGAGCCACTCACGCAAGTGCGGGTACGCAGCAGTGCCGGGAACTGAGCAGCATCCATATAGGTAACAGACAACAGTATCCCAGCTGGTTAGGGGGAAAGGAGCAAAAGGGTTAATGCAAAAAACATGCAGAGTAACGCTGGAAAACAAAGTACAGACAATACCAGCGTTACAGTATCCCCCTCCTCAGGCCCCCTCTTCTGAAGACCCAAGTAAAAAAAAATTCCCCAGAAAAATTCACTTGGGTTTGGCGGTAAGTCCCATAGTTCACAATATGGCAGCAGAGTTAATAGCTCGAAAAGTCCGAACCGCTGACCAAGCGGGGAATCGAGCCATCTAGTCCACTTACCCTGTGGGGACCAAGTAGTCTAGTTCGCACATCAGGTAGAGATGGAGAAAGTCCTGCAGACCGCACATGCTCAGCGGAGTCCATGGCCAGAGCTTTCTGTGGCGCTTCCCACGGCTGTGGGGCGTCGGGACATGGCATAGCTTGCCTAGCTAGCCAATGCTCCCACGCCGCCAGTCCACGACGACGTGAGGCAAGGGTCCCAGATGGTAAGAGAATGTGGACCCACTGGACCACGGAGGGAGACCCGGGCCTGCCCGGACTAGGGAAGGGCAGCGACCGGGATCCGTGGCAGCTGAGCATGTGGGCAAGGTGGCGACCTGCAGGACTAGACAACACCGCACAACTTCAGGTAAGAAGAAACATAAAGTTTACTTAAAGAAACAAAGTACATAAACAGAACATAAGACCGGGCTCCCGATTCCGCACATCAGAGAAGGGTACACAACTCAGGATCACAGACGAGTGCTGGAGGACATCACGGGTAGATGCAGTCCAGGGTTATCTGGCACAGGCATACTTGGACGGCCTCTCTCTCAGGCCTTAGGCGTAGCACAGGCTCAGCAGGAGAACATCAGACACCGACCTCAGACAGACTTCAGACGATGGCGGGGTCATCACGGGTTGATGAAGTCCAGGATCATCTGGCACGGGCATACTAGTATGGCCTCACTCTCAGGCCTCGGGCGTAGCACAGGCTCAGCAGGAGAACATCAGACACCGGCCCAGGACGAACGTCAGACGATGGCGGGGTCATCACGGGTTGATGAAGTCCAGGGTCATCTGGCACGGGCATACTAGGACGGCCTCTCTCTCAGGCCTCAGGCGTAGCACAGGCTCAGCAGGAGAACATCAGACACCGACCCAGGACAGACGTCATCACAGGGTAGACCAAGGAGGAACCGGCAGGACAGGCAGGTTGTCACGGCAAGTGACCAAGGCAGTCTCTGGGACAGGCAGGTTGTCACGGCAAGTGACCAGGCAGTCTCTGGGACAGGCAGGTTGTCACGGCTAGTGACCAGGGCAGTCTCTGGGACAGGCAGGTTGTCACGGCAAGTGACCAAGGCAGTCTCTGGGACAGGCAGGTTGTCACGGCTAGTGACCAGGGCAGTCTCTGGGACAGGCAGGTTGTCACGGCTAGTGACCAGGGCAGTCTCTGGGACAGGCAGGTTGTCACGGCAAGTGACCAAGGCAGTCTCTGGGACAGGCAGGTTGTCACGGCTAGTGACCAGGGCAGTCTCTGGGACAGGCAGGTTGTCACGGCAAGTGACCAGGCCGTCTCTGGGACAGGCAGGTTGTCACGGCTAGTGACCAGGGCAGTCTCTGGGACAGGCAGGTTGTCACGGCTAGTGACCGGGCAGTCTTGGGAAGGGGTTGTCCGGAGTGACAGGGCAGTCTCTGGGACAGGCAGGTTGTCACGGCTAGTGACCAGGGCAGTCTCTGGGACAGGCAGGTTGTGCACGGCAAGTGACCAAGGCAGTCTCTGGGACAGGCAGGTATATACGACCTGATATGGTGGAGCCTCCAGGTAGGCTGCAGTCGGATGGCAGATGATCGCTCCCAGGTGAGCAGGCAAGAGCCGGGGATCTCTGCAGATGATGTCCGAACTTCCGGATGGAGCTGCAGTCGGATGGCAGATGATCGCTCCTAGGTGAGCAGGCAAGAGCCGGGGATCTCTGCAGATGACGTCCGAGCCTCTGGATGGAACTGCAGACGGATGGCAGACAAGCAAACCGACAGGTAACAGGCAGGTAACTGGAATCAGGAGCTGATGGCTGAAACAGAGTTAGACTGCACAGGAACAACCGGGACACGGATTGGATCTCAGGGAGTCAGGAACACAGACAGGAACATGGATTGGATCAAGGGAGTCAGGAACACGGACAAGAACATCAGGAACACGGATTGGGTCTCAGGGAGTCAGGAACACGGACAAGAACATCAGGAACACGGATTGGGTCTCAGGAAGTCAGGAACACGGACAGGAACATGGATTGAATCACAGGAACACGGACTGGAACACAGGCCTCGGACTCCGGACATCTGGCACCGATCAGCAGGCTCCGGACATCTGGCAATGATCGGCAGGATCCGGACATCAGGCAGGAAGGATAGGATCCGGACATCTGGAAGTGGTCGTCGGACATCGGACATCAGGCCATGGTCATCAGGTATAGGATCCGGACATCTGGCAGCGACCTGAAAAGGAACCCCAGCGGTCTGGTGCAAGCCCCGCCAGGCTCAACGGGAGCTGGCCGGGGATTGCACAGAGGCTGAGCACAGAGTAACAGAAACTCAGCACACACCGGACTCCTTCTTCCAAGATGAACTCAGGTTATATAGCAAGGATTCACAGTCACTGGCACAGGGTTCTGGACACAGCAGGATTTCAGGAACATAACACAAAGGACACAGTTCAGACAGTCAGGTACAGGATGCGATCCAAGATCAGGGGTTCAGGTAATTAGACACAGCAGGAACAGGCCTGGATATACAGCCTCCAGGAACGGCGATCTGGGTAATCAGCCCCCAGCATAGGCAGAAACACAAGACACAATTCAGACATTCAGGTACCGGGTTTGATCCAGGATCAGGGAACAAGACACAGCAGGAACAGGGAATCAGCTCTCCAGAGCTGATCAACTTCAGAGCAGGAGCTGAACACACAACCACATACGGCTAGGTTCAGGGATTCAGTGTGGATTCAATGTGAAGCTCTGGCAACGCCCACTAGGGCTGGGGAACTTTATATATGAGCTGCTTCACAGCGATAGGCTGGAGCAGTAATTCTAGTAAACACCCAATCCACATAAAAGCAGGACAGGTGTGGGCCGCGCCCCCTATGCAGAGCCAGACAGCACAACACAGAGGGAACCCAACAATGGCTGCTGCCAACCACGCAGTAAGTCATGCACCACTGCAGAGGACTTTGCAAGCTACGGACGGCTTTCACAGCAAGTCAGGAACCGCACATGCGGGCGGTCATGCAAAGCAGCGGAGCCACTCACGCAAGTGCGGGTACGCAGCAGTGCCGGGAACTGAGCAGCATCCATATAGGTAACAGACAACAGTATCCCAGCTGGTTAGGGGGAAAGGAGCAAAAGGGTTAATGCAAAAAACATGCAGAGTAACGCTGGAAAACAAAGTACAGACAATACCAGCGTTACACATACATCTGCCTTTACACGACTCACTCCAAACCAATATCCTCCCAGAGATCCACTCAATATGTGGGGAATGGAAACGGAGCCTGGGCATCCCCAGCAATATCTCGTCTATTCCCTCGGGAATGACAGTATACAAAAAAAACCCCTGTTTGGGAGAGAAGAATAGACAAATCGCGGCGCCCTAAGTGCGTAAAAACAATATTATAGTCTTTAGAGTGTGCACAATTTTATGCACTCACCTGATAGAAGACTAATATGGCTTTAGATTGTGTATCCTCAAAAATCCTTCTGGGATACTTTTCAATAGACAGGGCTTGCAGCTTGCCTCGGGTGGATCCAAGTGAAAGAGCCAGATTCAGGCTCACACTGGATGAGTAAATCAAGAAAGGCACATCCAACCCATGAATGGCAGCGCTTCCCAGGACTCACATCCAAAGATGATATTTCATATTTTTTTATTTAATAAGTTAAAATGGAGGAGATACAACGCGTTTCGGATACAGTATATATCCTTCATCAGGTATCATAAAAACACAGTACAAATCCTAATAATATAAAATTCAGTAACACATATATAGTGGCAAACCTTTTATCCCAGTCTCAGACACTTGATTTAGGGAGTGGACCAAGTTCAAGAGCACACCCACCAAGTTTGACAGCATAGATGCAAGAAGAAAGAAAAAAAACAAACAAACATTCAAACTCTCTCTATGATATCATTCAATCCATTTGGATATAATGTTCCCAGACGATATATCCAAAACGTTTCTTTCCGGTTTAAAAGAGCATTCCTATTTGCAACACCAGAGGGTATCTGTTCCACTGGAGTTACTTTTATGTTGAAAATGTTGTTATGTTTAATTAGCAGATGCCTTGAGAGACTATGTTTTAAAAACCCATTTTTTGCTCTATTTCTGTGACCATTAATGCGGGACCGCAGTGTCTGCACAGTGCGTCCCACATATTGCAAACCGCAACTGCATGTGATGACATATACAACATAATCACTGCTACAGTTGAGTCTTTGTGAAATCTCAAAGACCTCACCAGTATTGTTACATTTGATAGTTTTAGCCCCGTGATCTAGGATCCCACAGGTACAACATTTTTTGGAGGTGCATTTAAAAACTCCGGTTCCTTGAAAAACACCACTTGAAATTTGATCCATACCTTTTTTATTGTTTTTTCCTTTTGAATCCAACTGTTTTTTTAATTTACTGGGGGCCACCAAGTTTTTCAAAGTTTTCCCCCTTCTATATGTAATCCCTGGTTTATCAGGGAGATGTTTTCCCAAAACAGGGTCACGCTTCAAGATATACCAATATTTTGAAAGCACAGTTCTTATGACTTTATTTCCCCTATTGAATGTTGTCACAAAATTCAATTTCCAGCGATCATCACTTTTTTCTTTACCAATGGTCAAATTATCCCCCTTCCTATTTTTTCCTTTTAAACATTCCTCCTGTGTTTTTATTTTGTTATCCCTATATGCACCATTTATCAAATTTTTGGGTAACTTTTTTCCTTGAATTTTCTTTTTAGAATTTTAGACTGAGCTACATAATCAGATTCTCTCGTACAATTCTTTCTTATACGAAAAAATTGGCTGTGGGGTATATTTACCTTCCACTTCTTGTAATGTGCACTGTTGAAATCTAAAAATCCATTTGAATCCATCTTTTGAAGTGGGTTTTTGTAATATTTTTTTTCCCACTATGGCGTATCTCTAGATCAAGAAACACCATTTTTTCTTTATTAAATTGTGATGTAAAGGTGATCCCCAGGTGTTATTATTTAGCTCCTTTATAAAATGTGCCGCTTCCTCCTCTGTCCCCTTCCATATGATAATCAGCTCATCAATGAAGCGCTTATAAAGCCTTATTTTATCATTAAAAACAGGCTTAGAGAGTGACGATGAGGACTCGAATCGCCCCATGAATAAGTTTGCGAAACTTGGCGCGACCCGAGTCCCCATCGCGGTGCCGAGCAACTGTAAGTACAGTACGCCTTCAAAAATGAACACATTGTGTTCAAGAATGAATTTGAGACCCTTTAACAGAAAGTCTCTTTGTTCAGGGAGCATCTCTGTCTTTGCTAAATAAAAACACACCGCATTTACCCCCATTTCATGATCTATGATAAAATAAGGCTTTATAAGCGCTTCATTGATGATCTGATTATCATATGGAAGGGGACAGAGGAGGAAGCGGCACATTTTATAAAGGAGCTCAATAATAACACCTGGGGGATCACCTTCACATCACAATTTAATAAAGAAAAAATGGTGTTTCTTGATCTAGAGATACGCCATAGTGGGAAAAAAATTATTACAAAAACCCACTTCAAAAAGGTGGATTCAAATGGATTTTTAGATTTCAACAGTGCACATTACAAGAAGTGGAAGGTAAATATACCCCACAGCCAATTTTTTCGTATAAGAAAGAATTGTACGAGAGAATCTGATTATGTAGCTCAGTCTAAAATTCTAAAAAGAAAATTTAAGGAAAAAAGTTACCCAAAAAATTTGATAAATGGTGCATATAGGGATAACAAAATAAAAACACAGGAGGAATGCTTAAAAGGAAAAAATAGGAAGGGGGATAATTTGACCATTGGTAAAGAAAAAAGTGATGATCGCTGGAAATTGAATTTTGTGACAACATTCAATAGGGGAAATAAAGTCATAAGAACTGTGCTTTCAAAATATTGGTATATCTTGAAGCGTGACCCTGTTTTGGGAAAACATCTCCCTGATAAACCAGGGATTACATATAGAAGGGGGAAAACTTTGAAAAACTTGGTGGCCCCCAGTAAATTAAAAAAACAGTTGGATTCAAAAGGAAAAAAACAATAAAAAAGGTATGGATCAAATTTCAAGTGGTGTTTTTCAAGGAACCGGAGTTTTTAAATGCACCTCCAAAAAATGTTGTACCTGTGGGATCCTAGATCACGGGGCTAAAACTATCAAATGTAACAATACTGGTGAGGTCTTTGAGATTTCACAAAGACTCAACTGTAGCAGTGATTATGTCGTATATGTCATCACATGCAGTTGCGGTTTGCAATATGTGGGACGCACTGTGCAGACACTGCGGTCCCGCATTAATGGTCACAGAAATAGAGCAAAAAATTGGTTTTTAAAACATAGTCTCTCAAGGCATCTGCTAATTAAACATAACAACATTTTCAACATAAAAGTAACTTCAGTGGAACAGATACCCTCTGGTGTTGCAAAAAGGAATGCTCTTTTAAACCGGAAAGAAACGTTTTGGATATATCGTCTGGGAACATTATATCCAAATGGATTGAATGATATCATAGAGAGAGTTTGAATGTTTTTTTTTTTTTTTTCTTTCTTCTTGCATCTATGCTGTCAAAGTTGGTGGGAGTGCTCCTGAACTTGGTCCACTCCCTAAATCAAGTGTCTGAGACTGGGATAAAAGGTTTGCCACTATATATGTGTTACTGAATTTTATATTATTAGGATTTGTACTGTATTTTTATGATACCTGATGAAGGATATATACTGTATCCGAAACGCGTTGTATCTCCTCCATTTTAACTTATTAAATAAAAAAATATGAAATATCTCTTTGGATGTGAGTCCTGGGAAGCGCTGCCATTCATGGGCTGGATGTGCCTCTCGGGAATGACAAGGAATGAGATAATCTCCTGATGGGAAGGGAACATAGATAACGTGAAAGGGATGGTCTGATGTGTGATTTGTGAAGGCAGTGTCGACCCATCACCAGAGGTATAGCGTGGCGGAGAGCGAAGGTAGAGGACATGAAATTTCCTTCGGCTCCAGAGTCCACACAAAGCGTAACTGTTATAGTGGATGAGCCTAAATTGATTGTCCCCTTAAAGGACAACTTGGAGGCGTGTACTGCTGTGTCTAGTGAACCCCCTCCAATGGTCACTAGACACGGTCGTTTCCCGACTGCTGTGGACATTTATTAGCATAATGCCCTAACTTTTGGCAAACATTACAAATCACAGGTACTTGAGCAGCCCGAGACTTTGGTCTCACTCGAGAAACCTCCATGGCCTCAGGGGAATCGGGCGCCTGAACGAAAGATTCAAGAGGTCTGGCAAAGGTGGGCGCCAGCTGGAACCTCTGCCTACACTGGGTCCGCTCCAACCTCCGCTCGTTAAAACGGAGTTCAATGTGGGTAGATATGGTAATGAGCTCCTCCAGTGTGGCGGGAATCTCCCTGGTGGACAAGGCGTCCTTCACATGGTCTGCCAGTCCCCTCCAGTACACTGGTATAAGGACTTTATCTAGCCACTCCAGCTCAGAGGCCAGAGTCTGAAATTGGACGGCGAACTGGCTGACCATGGATGAACCCTGGGTGATTGCCAACAGTTGGAGAGCCGTATCGTGGGTGACACGAGGTCCTGAAAAGACCTGTCTCAGAGTATCCAAGAAGAGAGGAGCACTCTGCACCACACGATCATCGCACCTCCACAACGGCGTTGCCCACTCCAACGCCCTGCCCGACAAAAGGGATATGATAAAACCCACTTTCGCCCGCTCCGTGGGAAAACATACAGCCAGAAGCTCTAAATGTATGGAGCACTGACTGACGAAACCTCGACATTGTTTACTGTCACCAGTAAACTTGTCTGGAAGTGGGAGGCAGGAAAAAGTCGGAGCAGGGGTAGCAGAGGACAAACTGGCTGCAGCCACACTAGCAGCCTGAACAGCGACTGCGGTAACATCCACAGCTGAGGTTGTGCGCTCTAGAGTCGCCAACCTACCCTCCAGCTGCTGGATATACCGCTGCAGACGCTGGTCGTCTGCCATTTTACTAGCCAGACCCGGGCGCTAGTATACTGTTAGGGTCTGCGGAACGCACCAGATAAATATAAATAGTGGGTGTGTTCGCAACCCGGGGTCCACCGTGCAGGCAGAGCCTGCTGCTAGTAAGATGGCGGTATAGGCGAACTCCGTTACTTCACAGAGTCGCAAATACAGATACTGCGGCACTGTATCGCAGTATAAGCGAACTCTGTTACACCACAGAGTCGCTGAGGTAGAGACTGTGTCCTGTTAACTCCACAGGGATACACAGATAACTGCTGTGCGGATAGCAGTCCGTTGTCATGCAGTCAGCAACGCAATCAAGCAACTCCTCCCTGGAGAAGCCGATATTCTAGGGGCTTATTTCAGCCGAGCCCTAACCACATGCGTGCATGATCACACTGGCGCAAAGCACATAATTCAATTGATACTAGCGCATGGCCGCAGAACCATGCAACCCTATTATAGTAGCAACTACAGGACCTGCCAGAAAAGGATCAATGGGAAACTGTTCCAGAACACATGTAGTTTCAAGACCTTCCTGGCGGACCAATAAGAGCTGCTGCAGTACCTGAGCATGTGACCTCTGATCTCCAATGAGAGATCTTACCCCGGGCATGCTCAGAAGGGGAAACGCAGGACTTAGTCCTAAAGACGTCTGCTCACCGCTGACCAGTACTGGCTACAATAGCAGAACCTGGAGAGGCAGCAGTAAACCTCTGCACAGTACTAGGCTGTGCAAGATGCTGGGACCGACGACTCTGCTGAGGAGGTTCCACTGCGGCCGGAGACGAATGGCTCAAGATTCCCCCTGTGCAGAAGCGGGAACTCGACCTCTAACACACCTCCTGTAACTATACCTGTGACCAGTTCCTAGGAACATCCCTGTCACTTGAAAATAATTTTTAGACAATGGGCAGAAGATGAATCTTGTGAGGATGCCTTCAGATTCCATGTGCCAGGTGGATGAAGAAGTTGGAGCAGAATCGTTTGTATCTCTGTTTTTCACTAATCCGAAGTAAGAGGTCCAATTTTCTTCAGATAACGGGCAGAGGATGGGTCCTATGTGGGTATCCTCAGCTTCCATGTGGCCAGTTGGTGAAGACACTCAGGCAGAGGTGCTTTCCTCTGATCCAAAGGAGCAGCCCAAGTTTTCTCAGGATAACAGACTGAAGTTGGACCAAGTGAAGGTGTCTTCAGTTTTCAAGTGGCCTGCTGATGTAGAGGTCCAAACAGAAGCTTCCAAGTTCCTGCTTTCTGCCTATCAGGAGGAAGAGCTCCAGGCCCTTGTGTCTTCAGTGTTGGGAGCTGACCTCGCCGGGCACAAAGAAACTTTGCAATCCGGCTTTCCCGATGTCACACCTACCTCCTTCTACCTGAGGCATTTCGTGATGGCTCTGACTGTGTGTACTCCTGTTCTTCTTCTATAGGTCATTCTGGCAGGCTTGAAGAAGAGGGACCGTAAAGGGGGGATATGTAACAACTCTGCTGGCATCACGGCATGGCCTTTCATCCCTCACACACCAACTTACTCGCTGCTCAAGGTTATGCTGTGATTTCTGTCTGCTGCCGGCTCCATGTTCTGTGCCTCTTGCTTTCTACCTGCTCTCTGCATGCTTCCTGGCTGTGTGGATAGGGGGGTGGCACCAGAACTCTCCGGTTCTTATGGAATCAGGGTGCACCTGTCTAATGTGTCACTGACCAATTACCTAGAGGCCTCTAGTGTTTAGGGCAGCTCCACCCTGTGGAACTGGCCTGAGCAATGTCTTAACTCAGTAAGTGTCATGCTGCTGAGTTGCCAGGTCTTGTTCTGTGTTTCGCCTTCTCTGGAGGCTTTATTCCTAGGTTTGCCTTGTTCCTGTCTGTCCGCCCTCCAGGAGGCAGAATATCCTGGTCCCTGTGCTATTGCTCCCTGCCTTGTCTCGTACCTATCCTCTCTGCCCACCAGGAGGCAGTATATCCTGGCCCCTGTGTCCTTGGTCCTGTACCTTGTCTCACACCGTTGCCTTATCTGAACTCTGTCCTACCTCTGTCTGTCAGTATCCTGGTCTTTGGCTCCTTTCCCAGCTGTGTCTTTCCTTGTGTCCTCTCTGTCTGCTTTTGCTCCGCACTCTTGTGGCTCTGCCTGCTCCATACTCTTATGGCTCTGCCTGCTCTGTACTCTTGCGGCTCTGCCTGCTCCGTACTCTTGTGGCTCTGTCTGCTCCGTACTCTTGTGACTCTGCCTGTGCTCTGCACTCTTGCTGCTCTGCCTGCCCTGTACTCTTGCAGCTCTGCCTGCTCCGTACTCTTGCGGCTCTGTCTACTCCGTACTCTTGAGACTCTGCCTGTGCTCAGCACTCGTGCGGCTCTGCCTGCTCCATACTCTTGCGGCTCTGCTTATGCTCCACACTCCTGCGGTTCTGCCTGTGCCCCACTTCCGCTCCTGCGGAACCTCTTGCTGCAAACTGCAGCACCTCTCCGCAGTATGGCGGTTCACCTATGTGAACAGGCCTCTACCTGTTCCTTCATACACCATTCCTTACTGCCAGTACCAGTACCTGCACCTGCTGTGTGAACAGTTCTCTACCTCTTACTTCATACACCATTCCTTCCTGCAAGTATCACTACCTGCACCTGCTGTGTGAACTGGACCCTACCTATTCCATACACCACTCCTTCCTTCCTGCCCGTGTCCCTGTGCCTTTCAAGTCGGTCCCTGCCCCTGTGTCTCAGCCGTGCAGGCCTGCCAGTGTCTCAGCCGTGCCCGCTTGCCAGTGTCTCAGCCGTGCCCACCTGCCAGTATCTCAGCCGTGCCCACCTGCCAGTGTGTCAGTCATGCCCATCTGCCAGTGTCTCAGCCGTGCCTGCCTGCCTGTGTCTCAGCCGTGCCCTCTTGCCTGTGTCTCAGCCGTGTCCGCCTGCCTGTGTCTCAGCTGTGCCTGCCGTGCTCACCAGCCTGTCTGCTACTTGTACCTGTCCTAGTGTTCCGTCTCCCTAAGTGGGATCAGCAGCCACTGCCAGACACCACCCTGGAGTGGCACCTGGCAGCAACCTGCCGCACAAGCCTGACCTCACCATCAGAGGCTCCAGTGAAGACCGAGGTAGCTGTCTTAGTCACGCCCCTACCAGGGTAGTCTGGTTTGTGGCACAGTGGGGCCACAACCCCCTGGCTTGTGCCCACCAGTCAGGGCGTGAGCGTGACAGTTCCCTTTATTTTTTTGAGCAGTGTATATCAATCCTACAGACAGGATAAGGGTGAATGGTTCCTTATCAGAAGCATTGGCATTGGGGAGTGGTACTAGACAAGGTTGTCCCTTGTCACCTTTGCTTTTCACATTGGTGGTTGAGCCCCTGGTGATTCTGCTATGGAAACATTCTGGGATAGAGGAGTTTAGAAGAGGAGGGTTGGAAGATAAAGTTGCACTTTACGCGGATGACATTTTACTCTTTCTAGCTAATGCGTCTAAGTCTCTGGCGACGACAAAGGAGGTGATCCAGTCTTTTGAGACCTACTCTGGGCTGGTCATTAACTGGTCTAAATCGGTGCTGATGCCATTAGATGAGGGGAGGACAGGTTGTCAATCCATGTTGCTCTGGACTGCAACAGGTATCAGTCTTTAAATATTTGGGAGTGATGGTCTCATCTAGCCCACTAGATTATAAAAAACTATATTTAGCCCCAATCCTCACTAAGTTTACAGTCATGGCCAAAAGTTTTGAGAATGACACAAATATTATATTTTCACATGATCTGCTGCCCTCTGGTTTTTATGTGTGTGTTTGACAGATGTTTTTATCACAGACAGAACTATAATTGCAAACATATGAGTAACAAAAGCTTATATTGACAGTTAGAATGAGTTAATGCAGCAAGTCAATATTTGCAGTGTTGACCCTTCTTCTTCAGGACCTCTGCAATTCTCCCTGGCATGCTTTCAATCAACTTCTGGACCAAATCCTGACTGATAGCAGTCCATTCTTGCACAATCAATGCTTTCATTTTGTCAGAATTTTTAGGTTTTTGTTTGTCCACCCGTCTCTTGATGATTGACCACAAGTTCTCAATGGGATTAAGATCTGGGGAGTTTCCAGGCCATGGACCCAAAATCTTTATGTTTTGTTCCCTGAGCCATTTAGTTATCACCTTTGCTTTATGGCAAGGTGCTCCATCATGCTGGAAAAGGCATTGTTGATCGCCAAACTGCTCTTGGAGGGTTGGGAGAAGTTGCTCTTGGAGGACATTCTGGTACCATTCTTTATTCATGGCTGTGTTTTTAGGCAAGACTGTGAGAGAGTCGATTCCCTTGGCTGAGAAGCAACCCCACACATGAATGGTTTCAGGATGCTTAACAGTTGGCATGAGACAAGACTGGTGGTAGCGCTCACCTTGTCTTCTCCGAATGAGGCGTTTTCCTGATGTCCCAAACAATCGAAAAGGGGATTCATCAGAGAAAATAACTTTACCCAGTCCTCAGCAGTCCACTGCCTGTACCTTTTGCAGAATATCAGTCTGTCCATGATGTTTTTTCTGGAAAGAAGTGGCTTCTTTGCTGCCCTCCTTGAGACCAGGCCTTGCTCCAAGAGTCTCCGCCTCACAGTGCGTGCAGATGCACTCACACCTGCCTGCTGCCATTCCTGAGCAAGCTCTGCACTGCTGGTAGCCCGATCCCGCAGCTGAAACACTTTTAAGAGACGGTCCTGGCGCTTGCTTGTCTTTCTTGGGCGCCCTGGAGCCTTTTTGGCAACAATGGAACCTCTCTCCTTGAAGTTCTTGATGATGCGATACTCTTCCCTGTTAGGCCATTTTTGTGCATTGCAATGATGACTGCACGTGTTTCTTTAGAGATAACCATGGTTAACAGAAGAGAAACATTGATGCCAAGCACCAGCCTCCTTTTAAAGAGTCCAGTAGTGTCATTCTTACTTAATCATGACAGATTGATCTCCAGCCATGTCCTCATCAACACCCACACCTGTGTTAATGGAGCAATAACTGAAAAGAGGTTAGCTAGTTCTTTTAAGGCAGGGCTGCAATGATGTTGAAATCTGTTTTGTGGGATAAAGTTCATTTTCTAGCCAAATATTGACTATGCAAGTAATTGCTGTTAAGATGATCACTCTTTATAACATTCTGGAGTATATGCAAATTGCCATTAGAAAAAGTGAAGCAGTAGACTTTGTAAAAATTAATATTTGTGTCATTCTCAAAAATTTTGGCCATGATTGTACATGGAGA
Source organism: Oophaga sylvatica (assembly GCA_033576555.1). Classification (NCBI taxonomy): domain Eukaryota; kingdom Metazoa; phylum Chordata; class Amphibia; order Anura; family Dendrobatidae; genus Oophaga; species Oophaga sylvatica. The sequence goes on along the minus strand of JARQOD010000400.1, from coordinate 122,739 downwards.
ATGGATGCATGGTGTAAACTTCCTTTATCAGTTGTGGGAAGAGCCAATTTATTTAAAATGATATGTATGCCCTAGCTGCTGTTCTTTCGGGCTATTGAAGGCGTGTTTAGATCTCTGCTTTGGAGGGTGGAACGGCTCATATTAAATTAGAAACTGCTGGGGGACAAATCAGACAGGGCGTTAGCGGTTCCTAACCCGTGGGTCTATTGCTTGGCAGCCCAAGCTCAATATTTTAGAGGATGGGAGGATACAGGTAAAAATTTGTTAAAGGATCTCTTGCAGTGAGGGGTAAATAGCCAATCTTTATATGCAGCACTAGAGGGTAACAAATTCAAATCTTCAAAAAAACTTCCCACATTATGGTTAATGCATTAAATATGGTGGAAAATAAGAGATCTGGAACAAATAGAGAGTTGTTCACAATTTAGATCAATATGGGACACTCCATGGTTAGTTAATCTGAGAAGTTTGGTGGGTTTTGGGAAGTGGAGAGGAGGGGAGTGAGCTGGTTATCCCAGCTGCTATTAGATAATGTACTCAAATCTTATGCACAATTACAGGAGGAGTTTGATCTCAGTCCAAAGGACTTCTATAAATACCTCCAGCTAACGTCATGCGTTTAATGCAGACTTTACGGAGAGTGGTTTGAAAGTCTATGAACCAAATACTGTTATACAGTTAATTAGTAGATCAAATAGTTCATCTGGGATAATATTTCGCCTATATAGATCTTTACTAACATTAGTACTAAGTAAACACCCAATTCATAGTAGAGAGAGATGGGAGACAGAGATCGGTCCAATAGAAGAAGGTCAATGGATAGAGTTATTGGAAAGGGTACCTCAACTCTTTCTTAGTGAAGCGCATACTTTCTCAACTTTATGTAATACATAAGGTGTATAGAACACCGGAGTTTATGTGTAAGATTGGGGCCAGAGCAGCCGCATGCTGTCCTAGGTGTGAGGTGGAGCCGGCTACTCTATTTCATATGATGTAGTCATGTCCTAAACTGGAAGGATACTGGAGGAAAGTACTAGGATTAATCAGAAGAGTGTTTAAGGTGGTATTGGAAACTACACCCTTAGTTTGTGTGCTGGGGAATGTGGAAGATCTACAGACAAATGAACCGGGTAAAACAGCTCGAATAGCATGAATGCTGTATTTAGCATGGAAACTAATAGCTCAACATTGTTGGGTACTGAAAGCCCAAAAAAAGGAATATATCAATAAAATAAACTGGTTTATAAGTTTGGAAAAAAGTGTGTACAAAAAAAAGAGGCAATATTAATAAATTTGAACAGCTTTGGGCTGCCTGGATGGATGAACCAGGGCTCCTGTCGAGGGAATTGGTGAGATCTAGATTGGGCTTGATTTAATAAAGAGGATTATGAGATATATGATCCATGTTTATCCCTTGCGCAATAATAATGATTGCACGGCTAGAAGCTCCAAAAGGAGATGTTTTCTTTCTTGGCATTACAATGGTGATGCCTATATGTTTTGTCCTTTTTTTGTAGAATGGGAACTTTTGTTTTCAATTTAATTTGGTCTTTCACTTTCCATGTCCCATTCCCCCCCCTTCCCAGTTGTTATTAATTTTCTGTGTTTACACGATGAGGGTAATGGGTTTGTGTAAAAATTGTTGGAAAACTTCAATAAAGATACTTTATTTAAAAAAAAAAAAAGAAATCGCTGGTCAACTTTTAACCCTTATAACTTCCTAACAAAAAACAATTTTGTTTTAATTATTGTGCTGTTATAAAGTAGACATGTGGGAAATGGTATTTATTAACTATTTTGTGTGACATATCTCTATGATTTAAGGGCATAACAATTCATAATTTGAAAATTAATTTCTGTTTTTTACACAAATAAACACAAGTCATGTCTAAGAAATGTTACCACTATAATGATGTACAATATGTCACGAAAAAACATTCTTGGAATCAGTGGGATCCGTTAAAGCGTTTCAGAGTTATTACCTCATAAAGTGACAGTTTTCAGAATTGTAAAAATTAGCCTGGTCATTAATGTGCAAATGACCTTCAGGAGTAAAGGAGTTAATGGTTTTTAAAGCCTCCTACTAAATGCACAGTGTGAACATAACCTAACGCTAGCAGCACAGGAGCTTGATTAGTCTGTTCACTATTCTATGGGTAGCCAAACTCCTATGAAAATAATATGGTACTGATTAAAATTTTGGTCAATCACTGTAACTTTTAATTTAGTACCCCTGAACTCAGCAGCAGATTGTCAATTTATCTGCTGTTCATACAATTTAGAGCTAATTCCCACTTGCAATGAAATCGGACAAATGCAATCCGATTAAAAATCGGATTGCATTTGGACCAACATTATTCTAGGATTGTGTGTCCATCTGAGATTCTTTTCCAGCTCGGATCGGATCACAATCAGACTGGAAAAAAATTGCAGCATGCTGCGATTTCAATCAGAAATTGGATCGCATATGGCAATATAAGTCAATAGGGGCAAGAAAAAAAAACGCACAGCACTCGGACCATGCGAGTGCTGTCTGATTTTTACACATCAATGTCCTCTGAAAAACCGGGCAATTCAGCAGCTGTTTACAGTAAAATTACAACAGGACCTGACAGGATAGAATAGATGGATTACAAACAGAAAATACACATGGAATAGATAGATATACAGATATCAGTGACATATACAATTAGTACTGTGCTGGGGAGAAAATGGCTAGAAGGTTGGAGGAGTCTTTAAACTAGGGACTAGGGGGAGGGTATTCATTTTATAGGAGGGGAAGGCAGTGCAGATAGAGACCTGGGCACAAATAATGAAATTGGGGGTGGGGGTGGCATGGGGGGTGGGGTTAGAACAGTTAATAATTTAAGAAAGAATAGAGGTTCAGAGAGATACATAAAGTGCATGTATACTAATGCCAGAAGCCTCACCAACAAAATGGCGGAATTAGAATTAATTTTGTTGGAATATAATTATGACATGGTGGGGATATCTGAGACTTGGCTGGATGAGAGCCACGACTGGGCGGTTAATTTACAGGGCTATAGTCTGTTCAGAAATGACCGTAAAAATAAGCGAGGTGGGGGTGTGTGTTTATATGTAAAATCATCCTTAAAACCCATCCTGCGTGATATCTGTGAATCTAATGAAGATGTAGAGTCTCTGTGGGTGGAGATTAGGGGAGGGGGGAAAAATAATAAATTACTGATAGGGGTTTGTAATAAGTCTCCTAAAATAATGGAAGCAACAGAGAATATCCTCGTAAAGCAAATAGATGAAGCAGCAACTCAAGGAGAAGTCATTATTATGGGGGACTTCAACTACCCTGAAATACATTGGGGAACAGAAACCTGCAGTTCCAGCAAAGGTAATAAGTTTTTGGCAACTATGAGAGACAATTACCTTTCACAACTAGTTCAGGACCCAACAAGAGGGGGGGCACTGCTAGACCTAATATTATCCAACAGGCCAGACCGCATATCAAATATAAGGGTTGGGGGTCACTTGGGTAATAGTGATCACAAAATAATAAGCTTTCATGTATCCTTTAATAAGATGTGTAGTCGAGGGGTTACAAGGACACTAAACTTCAGGAAGGCAAATTTCCAACGGATGAGAGATGATCTTAGTGCAATAAACTGGGACGATATCCTGAGACATAAAAACACACAAAGAAAATGGGAGACGTTTATTAGTATCCTGAATAGGACCTGTGAACAATATATACCCTATGGGAATAAACATGCTAGAATTAGGAGGAAACCACTATGGCTAAATAGAGCTGTAAGGGGCGCAATAAGGGACAAAAAGAAAGCGTTTAGGGAATTAAAGCAAGTAGGTATTGATGAGGCATTAAATAAATACAGAAGACTGAATAAATTCTGTAAAAAGCAAATCAAGACATCAAAGACTGAGGCAGAGAGACTCATTGCCAGAGAAAGTAAAAATAATCCCAAAATATTCTTTAACTACATAAATAGCAAGAAACTAAAAAATGATAGTGTTGGTCCCCTTAAAAATAGTCTGGGTGAAATGGTGGATGAGGATGAGGAAAAAAACAATATGCTAAATGACTTTTTTTCAACTGTATTTACACAAGAAAATCCCATGACAGATAACATGATCAGTGATAAAAAAAATTTCTCCAATAACCCCTTCACCCCAAGGGTGGTTTGCACGTTAATGACCGGGCCAATTTTTACAATTCTGACCACTGTCTCTTTATGAGGTTATAACTCTGGAACGCTTCAACGGATCTTCGCGATTCTGAGATTGTTTTCTCGTGACATATTGTACTTCACGTTAGAAGTAAAATTTCTTTGATATAACTTGCGTTTATTTTTGAAAAAAACGCAAATATGGCGAAAATTTTTAAAATTTTGCAATTTTCAAACTTTGAATTTTTATTCCCTTAAAACAGAGAAATATACAGTTAGGTCCATATATATTTGGACAGAGACAACATTTATCTAATTTTGGTTCTAGACATTACCACAATGAATTTGAAACAAAACAATTCAGATGCAGTTGAAGTCCAGACTTTCAGCTTTCATTTGAGGGTATCCACATTAAAATTGGATGAAGGGTTTAGGAGTTTCAGCTCCTTAACATGTGCCACCCTGTTTTTAAAGGGACCAAAAGTAATTGGACAAATGACTCCAAGGCTATTTCATGGACAGGTGTGGGCAATCCCTTTGTTATCTCATTCTCAATTAAGCAGATGAAAGGGCCGGAGTTGATTTGAGGTGTGGTGTTTGCATTTGGAAGGTTTTGCTGTGAAGGAAACATGCGGTCACAGGAGCTCTACCATGCAGGTGAAACAAGCCATCCTTAAGCTGCAAGAACAGAAAAAAACCCATCCAAGAAATTGCTACAACATTAGAAGTGGCAAAATCTACAATTTGGTACATCCTGAGAAAGAAAGAAAGCACTGGTGAACTCATCAATCCAAAAAGACCTGGGAGCCCACGGAAGACAACAGTGGTGGATGATCGCCGCATACTTTCTTTGGTGAAGAAGAACCCGTTCACAACATCAACTGAAGTCCAGAACACTCTCAGTGAAGTAGGTGTATCTGTCTCTAAGTCAACAGTAAAGAGAAGACTCCATGAAAGTAAATACAAAGGGTTCACATCTAGATGCAAACCATTCATCAATTCCAAAAATAGACAGGCCAGAGTTAAATTTGCTGAAAAACACCTCCAGAAGCCAGCTCAGTTCTGGAAAAGTATTCTATGGACAGATGAGACAAAGATCAACCTGTACCAGAATGATGGGAAGCCAAAAGTTTGGAGAAGAAAGGGAACGGCACATGATCCAAGGCACACCACATCCTCTGTAAAACATGGTGGAGGCAACGTGATGGCATGGGCATGCATGGCTTTCAATGGCACTGGGTCACTTGTGTTTATTGATGACATAACAGCAGACAAGAGTAGCCGGATGAATTCTGAAGTGTACCGGGATATACTTTCAGCCCAGATTCAGCCAAATGCTGCAAACTTGATTGGACGGCGCTTCATAGTATAGATGGATAATGACCCCAAGCATACAGCCAAAGCTACACAGGAGTTCATGAGTGCAAAAAAGTGGAACATTCTTCAATGGCCAAGTCAATCACCAGATCTTAACCCAATTGAGCATGCATTTCACTTGCTGAAATCCAGACTTAAGAGGGAAAGACCACAAACAAGCAAGACCTGAAGGCTGCGGCTGTAAAGGCCTGGCAAAGCATTAAGAAGGAGGAAACCCAGCGTTTGGTGATATCCATGGGTTCCAGACTTAAGGCAGTGATTGCCTCCAAAGGATTCGCCACAAAATATTGAAAATAAAAATATTTTGTTTGGGTTATGTTTATTTGTCCAATTACTTTTGACCTCCTAAAATGTGGAGTGTTTGTAAAGAAATGTGTACAATTCCTACATTTTCTAACACATATTTTTGTTCAACCCTTCAAATTAAACGTTACAATCTGCACTTGAATTCTGTTGTAGGGGTTTCATTTCAAATCCAATGTGGTGGCATGCAGAGCCCAACTCGCGAAAATTGTGTCACTGTCCAAATATTTCTGGCCCTGACTGTATCACACAAAATAGTTAAGAAGTAACATTTCCCACATGTCTACTTTACATCAGCACAATTTTGGAACAAAATTTTTTTTTGTTAGGAAGTTATAAGGGTTAAAAGTTGACCAGCGATTTCTCATTTTTACAACAAAATTTACAAAGCCATTTTTTTTAGGGACCACCTCACATTTGAAGTCACTTTGAGGGGTCTATATAGCATAAAATACCCAAAAGTGACACCATTCTAAAAACTGCACCCCTCAAAGTACTCAAAACCACATTCAAGAAGATTATTAACCCTTCAGGTGCTTCACAGGAACTAAAGCAACGTGGAAGGAAAAAATGAATATTTAACTTTTTAGCCACAAAAATGATCTTTTACAAACTTTTTTTTTATTTTCACAAGGGTAAAAGGAGAAAATGGACAGATAAGGTTGTTATGCAATTTCTCCTGAGTACGCCAATACCCAATATGTGGGGGAAAACCACTGTTTGGGCACACGGCAGAGCTCGTAAGGGAAGGAGCGCCGTTTGACTTTTTCAAACTAAAATTGGCGGGAATTGAGATTGGACGCCATGTCGTGTTTGGAGAGCCCCTGATGCGCCTAAACAGTGGAAACCCCACAAGTGACACCATTTTGTTGGAAACTAGACCCCCTAAGGTACTTATCTAGATCTGTTGTGAGCACTTTGAACCCCAAGTGTTTCACAAAAGCTTATAATGCCTGGGTGTGAAAAAAAAACAAAACAATTTTCCACAAAAATGATTTTTAGTCCCAAATTTTTGAATTTTACCAAGGAAATTGGACCCCAAAAGTTGTTGTCCAATTTGTCCTGAGTACGCTGATACCCCATATGTGGGGGGGGGAACTGTTTGGGTGCACGGCAGGGCTTGGAAAGGAAGTAGTAACGTTTTGGAATGCAGACATTGATGGGGGTCATGTTCCGTTTGCAGTGCCCCAGATGAGCCTAAACAGTGGAAACCCCCCACAAGTTACCCCATTTTGGAAACTAGACCCCCTAAGGAACTTATCTAGATCTTTGGTGAGCACTTTGAACCCCCAAGTGCTTCACACAAGTTTATAATGCCCGGGCATGAAAATAAAAAATCCTATTTTTTTCCCACAAAAATTATCTTTTAGTCACTAATTTTTTATTTTCCCAAGGGTAACAGGAGAAATTGGACCACATAAGTTGTTGTCCAATTTGTCCTGAGTACGCTGATACCCCATATGTGGGGGGGAACCACTGTTTGGGCGCACTGCAGAGCTCGGAATCGAAGGAGCACCATTTGAATTTTTCCAACCAAAATTGGCTGGAATTGAGATTGGATGCCATGTTGCATTTGGAGAGCCCCTGATGTGCCTAAACAGTGGAAACCCCCCACAAATGACCCCATTTGGGAAACTAGACCCCCTAAGGAACTTTTCTAGATCTTTGGTGAGCAATTTGAACCCCAAGTGCTTCACACAAGTTTATAACGTAGAGCCGTAAAATTTAAAAATCATATTTTTTCCACAAAAATGATCTTTTCACCCCAATTTTTATTTTCCCAAGGGTAACAAGACTCCAAAAGTTATTGTGCAATTTGTCCTGAGTGCGCTGATACCCCATATGTGGGGGTAAACCACTGTTTGGGTGCATGGCAGAGTTTGGAAGGGAAGGAGCGCCGTCTGACTTTTTCAACGCAGAATTGGCTGGACGCCATGTCGTGTTTGGAGAGCTTCTGATCTGCCTAAACAGTGGAAACCCCCATAAATGACACCATTTTGGAAACTAGACCCCTCAAGGAACTTATCTAGATGTGTGGTGAGAACTTTTAACCCCCAGGTGTTTCACTAAAGTTTATAATGTACAGCCGTAAAATAAAAAATCTTTTTTTTTTTTACAAAAATGATTTTTTCGCCCCCAATATTTTATTTTCACAAGGGTAACAGAAGAAATTGGAACCCAAAAGTTGTTGTCCAATTTGTCCTGAGTACGCTGATACCCAATATGTGGGAGAAAACTACTGTATGGGCGCACGTCAGGGCTCGGAAGGGAAGTAGTGACGTTTTGGATTGCAGACTTTGATGGAATGGTCTGGGGGCGTCATGTCACATTTGGAGAGCCCTGATGCACCTATACAGTGGAAACCCCCCACAAGTGACCCCATTTTGGCAAATAGACCCCACAAGGAACTTATCTAGATGTGTGGTGAGCACTTTGAACCCCGAAGTGCTTCACAGAAGTTTATAACGTACAGCCGTAAAAATAAAAAATCTTTTTTTTTTTACAAAAATGATTTTTTTCGCCCCAATATTTTATTTTCACAAGGGTAACAGGAGAAATTGGACCCAAAAGTTGTTGTCCAATTTGTCCTGAGTACGCTGATACCCAATATGTGGGAGAAAACTACTGTATGGGCACACGTCAGGCTCGGAAGGGAGTAGTGACGTTTTGGATTGCAGACTTTGATGGAATGTCTGGGGGCGTCATGTCGCCTTTGGAGAGCCCTGATGCGCCTAAACAGTGGAAACCCCACAAGTGACCCCATTTTGGAAAATAGACCCCACAAGGAACTTGTCTAGATGTGTGGTGAGCACTTTGAACCCGAAGTGCTTCACAGAAGTTTATAACGCACAGCCGTAAAATAAAAAATCTTTTTTTTTTTTTTTGCAAAAATGATTTTTTTGCCCAATATTTTATTTTACAAGGGTAACAGGAGAAATTGGACCCCAAAAGTTGTTGTCCAATTTGTCCTGAGTACGCTTATATCCAATATGTGGGAGAAAACTACTGTATGGGTTGTAAGCTTTTCAGGGATATAGCTCTGAGATCGCCGTCCGGGTAGACGGAATGGCATAGAAACAGTTCATTCAGACAGCAGTTCTGGTGAAAACTGGCCGCAACCAGCTTTATTAAAGTCCACAGCAAACAGATAAAAACAAATCATAAACATAAGACCTGGGCTTGTCCAGCCACTAATTACACTTAGATAGATTTCCCTATCTATCCGGGTCCCGACTCTAACAGCCAGGGCCAAAACAACACATATGTTCAGCATTTACCAGCATGGAGGTTCACAGAGTCTCCTCCTTGTGTCTGAAGGCACCTTCAACGTCCAGACTTGAGAGAGCTCCCCTCCTATTCAGCAGCTATCCGCATGGATTCTCACAGAGACTACTCCTGTGTCCGGGGTACATCGAGCACCCAGACTGAGATAGCTCAAACTCCTGGAGACACCTTCTGTGCCTGGACCCCTCCTGTGTCCAGACTAAGCGAGCTCTCTGACTGTGTTCGCAGACACCTACTTCTGGTCTCCTAATTAACAGCTGAATGGTTTCAGGCCTGAGCTGCAAGTGTGTACTGAATGTAGGGTGTAGTGACCTTTCTCTACCACTAGGTTTACAAAGCCACACATTTACCTTACACCATACAGCACAGTACCTAGGTGAAATGTACACCCCATTCGACACATATTCCTTCACTGTCTCACAGGGTACACGTTGGGGCTCGGAAGGGAAGTAGTGACGTTTTGGATTGCAGACTTTGATGGAATGGTCTGGGGGCGTCATGTCGCATTTGGAGAGCCCCTGATGCGCCTAAACAGTGGAAATCCCCAACAAGTGACCCCATTTTGGAAAATAGACCCCACAAGGAACTAATCTAGATGTGTGGTGAGCGCTATGAAGCCCCAAGTGATTCACAGAAGTTTATAATGTACAGCCGTAAAAACAAAAAAATATATTTTTTTTGTACAAAAATGATATTTTCGCCCCCAGTTTTTTATTTTCCCAAGGGTAACAGAAGAAATAGGACAAATTGCACAATAACTCTTGGGGTCCAGAGTACGCTGATACCCCATATGTGGGGATAAACTACTGTTTGGACGCATGGCAGAGCTGAGAAGTGAAGGAGCACCGTTTGACTTTTTCAACGCAGAATTGGCTGGAATTGAGATCAGACGCCATGTCACATTTGGAGAGCCCTGATGTGCCTAAACAGCGGAAACCCCCCAATTCTAACTCCAACCCTAACCCCAACACACCCCTAACCCTAGTCCCAACCCTAACCACAAACCTAACCCCAACACACCCCTAATCCCAACCCTAACCCTAATCCTAACTTTAGCGCCAACCCTAACCCTAACTTTAGCCGCAACCCTAACCCTAACCCTAATGGGAAAATGGAAATAAATACTTTTTTTTAATTTTATTATTTTTCCCTTACTAAGGGGGTGATAAAGGGGGGTTTGATTTACTATTTATAGCGGGTTTTTATGATTGGCAGCTGTCACGCTAAAAGACGCTTTTTATTGCAAAAATAGTTTTTGCATCATCACATTTTGAGAGCTATAATTTTTGCATATTTTGGCCCACAGAGTCATGTGAGGTCTTATTTTTTGCGGGACGAGTTGACGTTTTTATTGGTACCATTTTTGAGCACGTGACGTTTTTGATCGCTTTTTATTTCGATTTTTGGGAGGTTAGAATGAACAAAAATCAGCAATTCATGAATTTCTTTTGGGGGAGGCGTTTATACCGTTCCGCGTGTGGTAAAATTGATAAAGCAGTTTTATTCTTCGGGTCAGTACGATTATGGCGATACCTCATTTATATCATTTTTTCATGTTTTGGCGCTTTTATAGAATAAAAACAATTTTATATAAAAAATAATTATTTTTGCATCGCTTTATTCTGCGAGCTATAACTTTTTTATTTTTTCGCTGATGATGCTGTGTGACGGCTCGTTTTTTGCGGGACAAGATGACGTTTTCAGCAGTATCATGATTTTTTATATCGGTCTTTTTGATCGCGTGTTATTCCACTTTTTGCTCGGCGGTATGATGATAAAGCATTGATTTTTTGCTTCGTTTTTTTTAAGGGTTTCACTAAAGGGGTTAACTAGTGGGACAATTATATAGGGGGGGTCGTTACGGACGCGGCGATACCAAATATGTGTACTTTTATTGCTTTGTTTTTTTTATTTACAGGAAGAATGAATTTATTGGGGAATATATATATATTTTTTTTATTTATTTTGGATTTTTTTTTAAAACATGTTTATTTTTATTTTTTTAACTTTTTTACTTTGTCCCAGGGTGGGACATCACTGTATTTTATCAGATCGCTGGTGTGACAGTGTGCACAGCACTCTGTCACACCAGCGATCGCTCAGGCAGTGCAGCAGGCTTCTCAGTGCCTGCTCTCGGCAGGCACTGAGGTAGCCGCCTCCCTCCAGGACCCCGGCGCCATCTTGGATCCGGGTCCTGGGAGGGAGGAAGCCCTCAGAACAGCGCGCGATCACATCGCGCTGCTCTGAGGGTCTCAGGGGGGCACGCAGGGAGCCCCCACCCTGCGCGATCCTCCCCTGTGCCCCCAGTACACCGCGATCATGTTTGATCGCGGTGTGCAAGGGATTAATGTGCCGGGAGCGGTCCGTGACCGCTCCTGACACACAGTCATGGGTGTCAGCTGTGATAATCAGCTGACACCCGGCCGCGATCGGCTGCGCTCCCCCCGGGAGCGCGTCCGATAGCACGAGACGTACTATCCCGTCCCCGATCATACGGGCCCAGGTACCATGGACGGGATAGTACGTCCGATGGCAGTAAGGGGTTAAATGTCACCTGCTTAACCCAGCAGCGGCGTCTAAAAATCACTAAAGTCGATAAATTCCCCGGGCCCGGATGGGATACACCCCCGAGTACTGCAGGAATTAAGTATAGTCATAGATAGACCATTATTTTTAATCTTTAAAGATTCCATAATAACGGGGTCTGTACCACAGGACTGGCGTATAGCAAATGTGGTGCCGATATTCAAAAAGGGGCAAAAACTGAACCTGGAAATTATAGGCCATAGGCCAGTGAGCTTAACATCTACTGTGGGTAAAATCCTGTAGGGTTTTTTAAGGGATACTATATTGGAGTATCTGAGGCTGAATAACCTCATGACACAGTATCAGCATGGGTTTACGAGGGACAGTTCTTGTCAGACTAATCTGATAAGCTTTTATGAAGGGGTAAGTTCAGGACTGGACCAAGGGAATGCAGTGGACGTGGTGTTCATGGACTTCTCAAAAGCTTTTGATACAGTGCCACACAAAAGGTTGATACATAAAATGAGAACAATGGGGATAGGGGAAAATATGTGTAAGTGGGTTAAGAACTGGCTCATGGATAGAAAACAAAGGGTGGTTATTAATGGAGCACACTCGGACTGGGTCACGGTTAGCAGTGGGGTACCACAGGGGTCAGTATTGGGGCCGCTTCTCTTTAACATATTTATTAATGACCTTGTAGGGGGCATACAGAATAGTATTTCAATATTTGCAGATGACACTAAACTCTGCAGGGTAATAAATACAGAGGAGGACAATTTTATATTACAGGAGGATTTATGTAAACTAGAATCTTGGGCTGATAAATGGCAAATGAGCTTTAATGGGGATAAATGTTAGGTCATGCACTTGGGTAGAACAAACAAGATGTATAATTATGTGCTTAATTGAAAAACACTGGGCAAAACTGTCACTGAAAAAGACCTGGGTGTATGGGTGGATGACAAACTCACATTTAGTGGCCAATGTCAGGCAGCTGCTGCCAAGGCAAATAAAATAATGGGATGCATTAAAAGAGGCATAGATGCTCATGAGGAGAACATAATTTTAACTCTATGCAAGTCACTGGTGCGACCACACTTAGAATACTGTGTGCAGTTCTGGTTTCTGGTGTATAAGAAAGACATAGCTGAACTGGAGCGGGTGCAGAGCAGAGCGACCAAGGTTATTAGAGAACTGGGGGGTCTGCAATACCAAGACAGGTTATTACACTTGGGGTTATTTAGTTTGGAAAAACGAAGGCTTAGGGGTGATCTTATTACAATGTATAAATATATGAGGGGACAGTACAAAGACCTTTCTAATGATCTTTTTATTCTTAGACCTGTGACGGGGACAAGGGGGCATCCTCTACGTCTGGAGGAAAGAAGGTTTAGCCATAATCACAGACGCAGATTCTTTACTGTAAGAGCAGTGAGACTATGGAACTCTCTGCCGTCTAATGTTGTAATGAGTGATTCCTTACTAAAATTTAATAAGGGACTGGATGCCTTTCTTGAAAAGTATAATATTACAGGCTATATTCACTAGTTTCCTAGATACTGTGTTGATCCAGGGAGCTAGTCTGATTGCCGTATGTGGAGTCGGGAAGGAATTTTTTTCCTCAATGTGAAGCTTACTGTTTGCCACTTGGGTTTTTTTTGCCTTCCTCTGGATCAACATGTTAGGGCAGGTTAGGATAGGATATGGGTTGAACTAGATGGACTTAAAGTCTTCCTTCAACCTTACTAACTATGTTACTATGTTACAGTGTGTATGCAGCTTACTGTACATGTGTTTAATTATTAAAAGATTATTTTTCTGCAAAAATTGGAGTGGGCGTCAGCGTAATTTTCTTAACCAGCAGAGGGAAAGCTGACAGCTGGGGGCAGATGTTTATAGTCTGTTAAGGGGTTAATACCCATGGAATTTTCCAGACTATTAACAGACTATTAATATCAGCTAACAACTGTATACTTAGGCTTTACTAGCTATTAACATGAGGGAACCCCCCCAAAAAAGATTACGTAGTTTCCCTCTATCATTAATAACCATCAAAGGCTAGACACACACACCCTGAATAAAGTTCTTTAATTAAAAACATTACACAGACTCTTTTAATCAATCTTAGTTAAACCATACTTACAGCATCACCCTTTCCAGTGAAGTCATTGTCCCCTGTAAGAAAATTAAAATAATAAACAATAATATTCCTCACCTGTCCACTGAGGAGATAATAATTAATTTGCCACATGATGGGTCTAGTTCTGCTACATTTAGATGGCAGGCTGCATGGTTGCATGATGACACTATCCAGGCTGCTGTCCAGCAGATATACTGAGCAGCATCTGCTCAGTGTCTCGTGGTGAACTTCTATTACCTGACTGATGTCACCACGAGCATGAGAACGTTCTCATGCTCATAGTGGCAACAGAAAGGTCCTGGGAGTTCACAGCCAAATTAACTCACTTCACCTAACTGAAATCAGCTCGCCATTAGAAATTTTCCCTTGGTGTTCGCGCTGACGTCAATTAGGTTAAGTGAGTTATTTGGTTGTGATCTTCCAGGATCTTTCTGACCACACCGTGAGCGTGAGAACTTTCTCATGCTAGTGGTGACATCAGTCAGGTCATAGGAGTTCACAGTGAGACACTGAGTTGTGGTAAAAGATGCTGCTCAATGTCTCTGCTGGATGACAGGCTGTATAGTCGCATCATGCAACTATGCAGCCTGCCATCTAGATTGCCGGCTTTCATCTATCTATCTATCTATCTATCTATCTATCTATCTATCTATCTATCTATCTATCTATCTATCATATCTATCTATCTATCTATATCAAAAAAATAGGCAGCACTCCATAGAAAATCCAGATAGTGGATATTTATTTCACCCACATATGGCACGTTTCGGCTCCATGAGCCTTTTTCAAGCCTCAAGGCTCTATGGAGTGCTGCCTATTTTTTTGATATTGATGTGGGCAAATATTGGAATTTTTGCCAAACAGGATTGCACCCAACAGTTATTTTTCTATGCTGCTCCAATTTTTCTATCTATCTATCTATCTATCTATCTATCTATCTATCTATCTATCTATCTATCTATCTATCTATCTATCTATCTATCTATCTATCTATCTATCTTTTATGTGTTTTGAAGAATATTTCCTTTCAAAACTATGTGTAAATTGCTGTATGTAAAAGCTCATGTTAACATTGCATTGCGATAGGCTAGCAATCGCACTGCATTCGGATGTAAATCGGATGCTAGGTGTTAAAAATTGGATTATACTCGCATGAAAAATGCATAACACTTGCATGACACTCGTCCGACTTTGCAGGAACAAAATCGAACCAATTATAAAATCGCTAGTGTGACTCCAGCCTTATAAAGATGTTATAATCGTCCATGAAAATATTTTTGCCTACCTAGTGTTTAAACTTTCACATAATTTTGCTTGTTTTACAGTAAAACTGTTTGCTGCTACAAGTGAAGTGATTGATGGAGAAATGCAGTTTTATGCAAGAGCAAGGAATTTCTACAGGGATGTTCCAGCAACAGAAGAAGGGATGATGGGAGACTTTTCTGACCTCTCCAGCACTGATATAGAATCATCTCGAGAATTTCTAAGGAAATTTGTTGGAGTAAGTAAAACATGCTGAGATTGTCTCAACAAAGAGTAAGTTTTGTATAAATTTATGCAACTATTCAAATCATCTGAAAATGTTGTTGAACTGAAGTGATTTTCAAACATCACTCTAGTTTTTTTTTATTTCAACTATGAAGTGGTGCAACTAATCTAAGTTCCTAACCCTAGTATTATACTTACCAGCTGCTGTCTTCAGCTCTTCCCGGTGCTGCTCTTGTCCCTATCCGCCATCTTGTGACTGGACTGGAAGTCTTCTGACTGACCAGAAGTCGGCACTAAAAGTCACAGCAAACACTGGAGCTATCCAGCAGGTCAAAACTTACAGAAGTCTGACCGGCTATATGTTGGGGAGGGGCAACTAGGCTATATATGCAAGGAGTTTGTATGTTCTCCTTGTGTTTAACTGGGTTTCCACCTGGTTCTCTGGTTTCCTCCCATTCTTCAAAAACCTACTGATAGGGAATGTAGATTGTGAGCCCCAATGGGGACAGTACTGTTAATGTCTGTAAAGTGCTATGGAAAATGATAGCGGTATATAAGTGAGTAAAATAAATAAATATATATGATATATGTGATGGAGGAGGAACTAGGCTATGTACGCTATATATGGTAGAGGGAACTCTTGGCCATGTATGCTGTATGCGGTGGATGGTGGGACTAGGCTATATAGGCTATATGTTGGAAGCGGGGACTTGGCTATACAGACTATATGTGGGAGAGGGGGGACTTGGCTATGCATGCTATATGTGTGAGAGGGGGGACTAGGCTATATAGACTCTATGTGGGGAGGGGGATTAGGCTATACATGTTATATGTGTGGGAGGGGGACTAGGCTACATATGCTATATGTGTAAGAGGGGGACTAGTCTATATAGGCTATATGTATGGATGGGGAGACTAAGCTATATAGGCTATATGTGGGAGAAGGGGGACTTGGCTATGTATGCTATATGTGAGAGATGGGGGACTACGCTATATAAGCTATATGTGGGGGAGGGGTGACTAGGCTATATATGCTATATGCGGGTGAGGGGGACTAGGCGTTATAGGCTATATGTACAGTACCACCTTTCCTGTCCTGTATACTGGGTGTAATTCTCAGTATCTGATTTATTCTGTATACATACACTGCAAAGTACTACTTCTCCTGTCATGTATACTGGGTGTAATTCTCAGTATCTACAGTATATTATTCTAGATATATACCGTACACTGTCCCTGATAACTGCCATTTCTTAATTAAATTTCAAACTGAAGAAAGGGCAACTTGAAAACGCTTTTCTGTCTTCTTAAAGCCTTCTCCTGCTTTGTGGGCCTCCACTATTTTTATTTTCAGGGTGCTAGGCAGTTGCTTAGAAGAACCCATGGCTGCTGTTTTTTGGCACAAGGTTATATGAGGCTGGGTTTTTTAATACGCTGGGAAATTTGCATCAGATGGCTTTTCCAAATGATGATAGCTAATAAGCCATAACCCTAATAGGTTAATTAAGGTCTGAAATCTTGATCAGTTATCCGAGTTAGCTGAGCACACAAAACTCCAAGGGTACCCAAACTTTAGCATGTCCCCATTTCCCTTTTTCTAATTTTTAAAATGGTAAAACTGACAATGTATATACACTGTGTGCAGAATTATTAGGCAAATTAGTATTTTGATCACATCATCCTTTTTATACATGTTGTCCTACTCCAAGCTGTATAGGCTTGAAAGCCAACTGCCAATTATGTAAATCAGGTGATTTGCATCTCTGTAATGAGGAGGGGTGTGGTCTAATGACATCAACACCCTATATAAGGTGTGCTTAATTATTAGGCAACTTCCTTTCCTTTGGCAAAATGGGTCAGAAGAGAGATTTGACGGACTCTGAAAAGTCAAAAAATGTGAGATGTCTTGCAGAGGGATGCAGCAGTCTTGAAATTGCCAATCTTTTGAAGCGTGATCACCAAACAATCAAGCATTTCATGGCAAATAGCCAACAGGGTCGCAAGAAGCGTGTTGATAAAAAAGGCTCAAAATAACTGCCCAGGAATTGAGGAAAATCAAGCGTGAAGTTGCTAAGATGCCATTTGCCACCAGTTTTGCCATATTTCAGAGCTGCAACGTTACTGGAGTATCAAAAAGCACAAGGTGTGCCATACTCAGGGACATGGCCAAGGTAAGGAAGGCTGAAAAACGACCACCTTTGAACAAGAAACATAAGATAAAACGTCAAGACTGGGCCAAGAAATATCTTAAGACTGATTTTTCTAAGGTTTTATGGACTGATGAAATGAAAGTGACTCTTGATGGTCCAGATGGATGGGCCCGAGGCTGGATCAGTAAAGGGCAGAGAGCTCCACTCCGACTCAGACGCCAGCAAGGTGGAGATGGGGTACTGGTATGGGCTGGTATTGTCAAAGATGAACTTGTGGGACCTTTTCGGGTTGAGGATGGAGTGAAGCTCAACTCCCAGACCTACTGCCAGTTTCTGGAAGACACCTTCTTCAAGCAGTGGTACAGGAAGAAGTCGGTATCATTCAAGAAAAACATGATTTTCATGCAGGACAATGCTCCATCACATGCATCCAAATACTCCACAGCGTGGCTGGCCAGTAAAGGTCTAAAAGAAAAAATAATGACATGGCCCCCTTGTTCACCTGATCTGAACCCCATAGAGAACCTGTGGTCCCTCATAAAATGTGAGATCTACAGGGAGGGAAAACATTACACCTCTCGGAACAGTGTCTGGGAGGCGATGGTGGCTGCTGCACGCAATGTTGATCGTAAACAGATCAAGCAACTGACAGAATCTATGGTTGGAGGCTTTTGAGTGTCATCGTAAAGAAAGGTGGCTATATTGGTCACTGATTTTTTTTTTTGTTTTTGAGTGTCAGAAATGTTTATTTCTAAATTTTGTGTTATATTGATTTACCTGATGAAAATAAACAAGTGAGATGGGTATGTATTTGATTTTTATTAAGTTGCATAATAATTCTGCCCAGTAATAGTTACCTGCACAAACAGATATCCTCCTAAGATAGCCAAATCTAAAAAAAAAACCACTCCAACTTCCAAAAATATTAAGCTTTGATATTTATGAGTCTTTTGGGTTGATTGAGAACATAGTTGTTGTTCAATAATAAAAAGAATCCTCTCAAATACAACTTGCCTAATAATTCTGCACACAGTGTATATTGTTTGCCTAAAATATAAAGGTAATGTGTGACCTTTACCTTTAGGCCTTGTAGAGATCATTTTATCTTCAACCTGCTTAACTGTTCACAATAACAATTTTTACCAGGGGTGCCCAAACTTTTACATGCCACTATTCACTGCACAGTATCACCTCTGTCCTGTATGCTAGATGTAATTCTCTGTATTATTCTGTGTATGTATGCTGCACAGTACCACTTCTCCTGTCCTGTATATATAAACTGCACAGTACCACTTCTCCTGTACTGTATGTATACACTGCACAGTACTAATTCTCCTGTCCTGTATGTATACACTGCACAGTACCACTCCTCCTTTACTGTATATATACACTGCACAGTACCACTTCTCCTGTCCTGTATATATATACACTGCACAGTACCACTTCTCCTGTACTGTATATATACACTGCACAGTACCACTTCTCCTGTCCTGTATATATAAACTGCGCAGTACCACTTCTCCTGTACTGTATGTATACACTGCACAGTACTAATTCTCCTGTCCTGTATGTATACACTGCACAGTACCACTCCTCCTTTACTGTATATATACACTGCACAGTACCACTTCTCCTGTCCTGTATATATATACACTGCACAGTACCACTTCTCCTGTACTGTATATACACTGCACAGCACCACTTCTCATGTCCTGTATATATACACTACACAGTACCACTTCTCCTGTCCTGTATATATATACACTGCACAGTACCACTTCTTCTGTCCTGCATATATACACTGCACAGTACAACTTCTCCTATCCTGTATATATACACTGTACAGTACCAGTTCTCATGTCCTGTATATATACACTGCACAGTACCACTTCTCCTGTATATATACACTGCACAGTACCACTTCTCTGTCCTGCATATATACACTGCACAGTACAACTTCTCCTATCCTGTATATATACACTGTACAGTAGCACTTCTCATGTCCTGTATATATACACTGCACAGTACCACTTCTCCTATCCTGTATATATACACTGTACAGTAGCACTTCTCATGTCCTGTATATATACACTGCACAGTACCACTTCTCCTGTCCTGTATATACACTGTACAGTAGCACTACTCATGTCCTGTATATATACTCTGCACAGTACCACTTCTCCTGTCCTGTGTATACACTGTACAGTACCACTTCTTCTGTCCTGCATATATACACTGCACAGTACCACTTCTCCTATCCTGTATATATACACTGTACAGTAGCACTTCTCATGTCCTGTATATATATACACTGCACAGTACCACTTCTCCTGTCCTGTGTATATACACTGCACAGTTTCTCTTCTGTCATCCTGTATACTGGATGTCATTCTCTGTATCTCTATTATTCTGTATAAATACACTGCACAATATCACTTCTCCTGTCCTGTATACTGAATGTAATTCTCAGTGTCTGTATTATTCTCTGTACATTTCTGTGACAAAATTTGCAGTGTGAATCTGCCCCAATTATTTAAGTTATCACAAACATTTGCACCCACAAACCATTAGGCCGGCGTCAGACACAACGTATAAAAATACGGACAGTATCGTACGGCCGTAATACGCAGAAAAGTTCCCTGAACAGTGATCCGTATGTCATCCGTTGTTAAGGTATGGCTGCGTGTTTTGCACATGTAAGCATCCGTATGTAATCCATATGGCATCCGTATGGCGAGATTTTCACGCCGGCTTGCAAAACCGACATATAATGGATCCCAATGACAGGTTTTACATCACAAAAGAAAGAATAGATATATACACATAGAATACATATATATATATATTGTAGGGATTGGACTCGCTCAGGTGCGATGGGAGGCAAACAGGAAGCGGTATTGCTGCAATGTCCAAGCAAGTTTATTAAAACTTCATAAACTGCTCTGGACAGAAAACAAACGAACATCATTTTCTGGCACAAAGTAGCAAACAGAAAAATAAACAGTCCACATAGTGCTGCGGGTCCGCCAGCTCAGCTTAGTGTCTCTAGTAGTGATGAGCCACCCCCGAGGTGTTCGAGTTCGGTTCGGTTCGCCGAACACCCATATGTTCGACGAACTGTTCATCGAACTGTTCATTGAACACCGTCGGACACCGTTAAAACCAATGGCAGGCAAACAAAAATACATAGAAACACCTAGAAAACACATAGAAAACACTTCAAAGGTGTCCAAAAGCTGACAAACTGCTCAGAAGACACAACTAACACATGGAAAAGTGACAAGTACATATAGTCATGCGAAAAGAAAAGAGGTGGAGGAATAAAAGGAGGGGGAGACACAGATATAGGCATGTCATGCCCTTCTAAAACCAAAAAAGTGCCAAGCCGACACGGCCAGTCCGTTCCTGCCCGTGCAACCTGCGTGTCGCCGGGTTTGTGCCAGAGCTGCGGTGGACCCTGACGGCCAGCCCCCCTCTCCCAATACTGGTGCCTGTCCGCTGGTGGGTCGAGCGAGCCCCCCTGCGGTGGAGGCAGGTCTAATCTTTTTAATTTAAATTGTCTCTCTAATTTGAAGGAGTACACTTTAAATTCTTTTCAAGGATCTATTGGAGGGCAAGTCTCAAGCCAGCAGCTGCAGTAATGCCAGGTCCAGTAGCGTCCAGTAAAGCTGCTGCAGTTAAAAAGCTTTTATAAGGATTGAGCTTGGCGGTCCACCGCAAGACGTCCTACCGCCAGTCACAGCCCCTCTGCCTTGGGGTGCCTCCCCGATGCTCTTCACTGATTGTCCCGGGGGCCCGAAGCATTTCCTTTGAAAAAATTACTGTGTCCAAATTACAGGTGGTGTAGCTTGCTTAACAGCTGGGTTAATCCGCTGACTAGCAGACACTGCTACTAGGCCCAAAGTATTGCTTGGGCTAGATGCAGTTAAAATTTGTAATTAGATACTCGTGTTGGATGCAGAGAAAGCATTCCATAGAGTCTCCTGTCATGCCATATATTATTCTCTTAAAAAGCTTGGGGTAGGGGACCCTTTTATAGCCAAAATCATGGCCCTGTATCGCAATCCGTCAGCTAGGCTGAAGATAAATGGAACATTATCATCACCTTTCATAATCACCAATGGGACAAGGCAGGGATGTCCTCTGTCCCCTCTCTTATACATCCTAGTGATGGAGCACCTGCTCTCATCAATTCACGATAACCCCAATATTTTGGGGATTGAGGTGGGAGGCACCGAGTACAAGTGCTCTGCATTTGCTGATGAATGATGTCCTAGTATATATCACTCAACCACATATATCCATCACTGCTGTTATGGCTGAAATAGATCACTTTGGTACATGGTCAAATTTTAAAATCAATGCAGCGAAGCCTGAGGCCCTCTATGTTTCCCTCCCCAAATCCATACAGGATTCCATCCAGTCCAACTTTCCCTTTGCCTGGCCCCCACAGGGTATCAAATACTTAGGAATTTGTATTCATAGAGACCTCTCCCATCTATTTTTTCTTAATTTTGGGCCCTTTATTGAACAACTCCATAGAGATCTTACTTCTTGGACGGTGAAGGATTTTTCCAGGTTCAGCAGAATAAATATACTAAAAATGAACATCCTACCTAAACTCTTATACCTCTTCCAAACCATTCCCGTCATAATTCCCTCAAATTTTTGGAAAAGACTACGCATTAGCTTTTGCAGATTTATCTGGGCAAGTGGGCGTCCACGCATTCGGGGGGACGTTCTGATCAAACACAAACAAAAGGGGGGCCTTAGCCTTCCGGATTGTAGAAGGTATTACATGGCAGCAGTACACGCTAGAATCCTCGACTTCTTCCATCATTCGGAGGGGAAATTGTGTGTCAAAATAGCTCAATCCATTTGTCGTAAAGCTCTTACCACTCTCCCATGGTGCGCCCATTTAATTGTCCCCTCTCTTGGCCTCATGTCATATAGTACTTATGCCTCTGTTTTGGCTTTGAGATCCCCAAAAAAAAGCTTATCCTCAATCGACCCCCAGGGCCCCTTGCTTCCGATTTCAGATAATCCAGATTTCCCACCAGGACTATCTGCAAATAGATTTCTCGGTTCAAATAAATCCATCCGATATTATTTTCTCATGTCATCTCCAACACTTCGCTGCTCCCCCTCAATGACTTGTTACAGGGAAGAGCCACTTCCCCGAAGGCAAATTTTGAATATAGCCAGTTACAACACTTCTATTCAACTGTGAAGAAGCGCACACATCTTCATAGAGATCTCACAAACTTTGAAAAATTGAGCCTATCATTGTCACCCCCTACACACTCCATCTCCCTACTGTATGATCTCCTCATTGCCCAGGTAACTGACAATAGGCCAGGATTCTGTGGTGCATGGGAAAGGGAACTGGGAAGTCCTTCTCTGACTCACAATGGGATAAATGTTTCTTCCTAACACATAAAACCTCAATAGGGTCCAAAGCTCAGGAAACCTCCTTCAAAATTATCTCTAGATGGTACTGGGTACCAGCAGTCCTTCATAGATGGTATCCAGTGGTCTCAGATAGATATTGGAGATGTGGGGAGAGGGAAGGGACAATGTCACACATATGGTGGGCATTCCCTATAATAAATGCATTTTGGGCAAAGGTGGTTCCCATGATTGAGAAAATAACTGGTCATTACTAACCCCTGGGCTTGGTGGCATACATAAAACAGCTGACATCAACACCAAACCTATTGCCCCACTTACCACTGTTTCAGTGCAAGTGGGAAGAGACAAAGTGCCAGGATTAGCGCATCTGGATCGCCCGCCAGGGCAGTGGGATACTCGGTACCGGGCTGGTGTATTGAAGGGATGAGTCACAGCGGCGGTGACCCGGTCCGTGGCCCTGGGCGTCCAATAAAAGGGGAACATTTACAGGGGATGATAAAGTTAGCAGTAAGGTATTCGTTGTTGTGAATGGGTTTGAGATGAGTTCTGAGCAGAGACTCCCTCTGGTGGTTACAAGCGGTGCTGGTCTGCCCAGTGAAGATTGTGAGGATTGGGAATCAGGTGTTACTGACTGGTCTTATATAAGGGAGTCACCTTCCCATCAGGGTTGCCGGTGATCAATTGTTCTGGTCTGAATCCTTTTTCCAGTTTCCCTTGTAGCCTGCTGTGTCGTGTCTGCATCTCCTGCTTACAGATAAGACATTTTCTTCTTTTGTGTTTGTGCTATATTTTTGCATTTTGTCCTGCACTTCTGTGGGGGCCTTCAGGGTCCCCTCCGGGGGCTTCTGCCCTCTCAGTTTTGTTCAGCCACTGATGTTTGTACTTTTGCTTTTTCCAGTTTTTTCAGTGGCTGCTGTTTTGATTTTGTTACACCAGAGAACTAATTTAGGTGGAAGAGGTCGTGTGATCTCAGGTGTTTTTGAAATTAGTAGAGTTGGTGCCTTTCAGGGTTTTCTGGGATTGCAGTAAGTACCCTTCCTATCCTTTTCTATTTAGTTAGTTTGGGCCCCAGCGTTTGCTCATACTATTTTCTTTCTGTGTCAGTATTTCATCTTGTCTAACCGCCACTACATGTTTGGGGGCTTTCTATTATCTTTGGGGTTCTGCTCCGGGGCAGATAGCTTTCCTATTTCTATCTTTAGGTGTAGTTAGTTTCTCAGGCTGTGACGAGGCGTCTAGGACCAACGTAGGAACGCTCCACGGCTGCCTCTAGTTGTGGTGGTTAGTCAGGGTACTGCAATCTCATAGATTCCAACTGCTCTGGTGTATTGCCTTTTTTACCTGCACTCCTCAGCTACCGAAACATAACAGTATCACCGGCCAAAAAATTGAAAATTGTATGGTACTCACAGAAGGGAAAAAATATTGTGAAAGAAAAAAGATTGTCAGAGTTGTCAGAAATATTTTTCTGTTTGTTGCATTTTTTTTTTTCCCTCTGTATCTCTGGGTGCTGGGGAGGATCTTTTCTCTCAATGGAGTTTGCACAGTTGTCTGGCCGTGTGGATCAGCTTGCCACTGAGGTTCGGAGTATTGCTATCTATCTTGCTGGGTTGCCTGTTGTGGAACCTAGGATTCCCATGCCAGATTTGTTTTTAGGGGATCGAGCTAAGTTTCAGAATTTCAAAATAATTGTAAATTGTT
Source organism: Oophaga sylvatica (assembly GCA_033576555.1). Classification (NCBI taxonomy): domain Eukaryota; kingdom Metazoa; phylum Chordata; class Amphibia; order Anura; family Dendrobatidae; genus Oophaga; species Oophaga sylvatica. Next base: position 98,197 of record JARQOD010000400.1, on the reverse strand, counting down.
TTTTGCCTTAAAATCTAAGTCGTCAGGGATTGCAGCGCAGCAGGTTCAAATTATCATCTCTCTCCTGCGCGGCGATCCTCAGGATTGGGCTTTTTCCCTGATACCTGGGGATCCTGTTTTGAGTGATGTTGATGCATTTTTTCAGGCCTTGGGGTTATTGTACGATGAGCCTAATGTCACTGATCAAGCTGAAAAAACCTTGTTGGCATTAAATCAGGGGCTTGATGACGCTGAGTTATACTGTCAGAGATTCCGTAGGTGGGCAGTCCTGACCAAATGGAATGACGACGCTTTGGCAGCCCTTTTCCGGAAGGGTCTGTCAGATAATGTAAAGGATGTTATGGTGGGATTCCCTGTCCCCTCTGGTCTCAATGATTCTATGTCATTAGCGATTCAAATTGACAGACGTTTGCGTGAGCGGAGAAGTATGCGTGGAATGGTGTTGCCTTGTGAACCAGCTTCTGAACCCATGCAGTGTGATAGAGTGGTGTCTGGGGCACAGCGTCATGAGTTTCGAAAGCGCAATGGGTTATGTTTCTACTGTGGTGATGCCTCTCATGCTATTTCAGTCTGCCCTAAGCGGGGAAGACGTTTTGCACGCTCAGTTGTCTTGGGTAGTGTTCAGACTAAGTTTTTATTAACTGTCACTCTGATATGCTCTCTGTCCTCATTTTCTGCTCAGGCTTTCGTTGATTCTGGAGCAGCTATTAATCTGATGAATTATGATTTTGCTAAACGTTGTGGATTTCCCTTGATACCCCTACAGAAGTCTATTCCCCTACTGGGGATCGATTCTACCCCTTTGGCTGAAATAAACCCCAGTTTTCTACTCAGGTGATAATGAGGGTTGAACCTGATCACCAGGAGTGCTGCAAATTTTTGGTTCTGTATAATCTGCATGACATTATCGTGCTGGGTTTTCCTTGGTTACAGTCTCATAATCCTGTTTTGGATTGGAAATCTGTGTCTGTAACCAGTTGGGGCTGCCAATGTGTTAATACTAACACTGCTGTTTTTTCTGCCTCCCCCCAGGCTCAGGATGTTCCTGACTTTTTGATTGATTTTTCTGATGTGTTTAGCGAAAGTAAATCTGCATCCTTGCCTCCCCATAGGAGCTATGACTGCGCTATTGAATTAGTGCCGGGTAGTAAATTCCCTAAAGGTCGCCTTTTTAACTTGTCTGTACCTGAACATGACGCTATGCGGTCTTATATCAAGGAATCATTGGAGAAGGGTCATATCAGACCATCCTCTTCACCCTTAGGTGCCGGTTTTTTCTTTGTGGCCAAAAAGGATGGTTCTTTAAGGCCGTGTATTGATTATCGTCTCTTGAACAATATTACTGTGAAATATCAATACCCGTTACCCTTGATTTCTGACCTGTTTTCCAGGGTGAAAAACGCTACTTGGTTTACCAAGCTTGACCTCAGGGGGGGCGTATAACCTTATTCGCATTAAGCACGGGGATGAATGGAAGACGGCATTCAATACCCCTGAAGGGCATTTTGAGTACCTGGTGATGCCCTTTGGGCTCACTAATGCTCCTTCCATCTTCCAGTCCTTCATGAATGACATTTTCAGGGATTTTGTGGACAAATTTCTGATTGTTTATTTGGATCATATCTTGATTTTTTCTAATGACTGGGACTCTCATGTGAAACATGTTCGAACTGTATTCCAGATTTTGAGAGAGAATGCTCTGTATGTGAAGGGATCAAAGTGTCTTTTTGGTGTACAGAGGATCTCATTTCTGGGATTCATTTTGTCCCCATCTGTTATTGAAATGGACCCGGTCAAGGTTCAGGCCATCAGTGATTGGGTCCAACCTACTTCATTAAAGGCTCTTCAGAGATTTTTGGGTTTTGCCAATTTTTATCGTAAATTTATTGGTAATTT